>JADRCD010222214.1:0-21430 GCA_019843815.1 Montemys delectorum | reverse complement strand
AAGAAAGAAAGAAAGAAAGAAAGAAAGAAAGAAAGAAAGAAAGAAAGAAAGAAAGGAAGGAAGGAAGTCACTGGAGAGAAAATTATGATCTCACCTGAGTCCAGGGGTCAGAGCATTCCCTGGAGACCAGCTTTCCCCTGGCAGAAAAGGTTCACAGAAGGCTGTGGAAGAGCAACACCTCTTGGGTGTAAATGGAGGCAGGAAGGACCGTGTCCCAGCCAAGCATCAGAAGATAGCAGGTCGCTACCGAAGCTGTGGGGCATCTCAGTATCTTATTTTTAAAACAACATTTCTAACCTTCTATTTGGGGTTTATTTTCATAAAGAAAGCATGAAAAGATTCTTTATAGTTCTTTTATTTTTATTTGATAAAGAGATTGCTATAGATTAATTTTAGTAAATAGCTTAAACACTTTTTTCTATGTACATAAGATGAGATGAAAATCTATTCATAATGATTTTTGACATGTTGACATCATGGATACACTGACCTGTTCTCACTGAAAGAAAGAAAAAAATTAGCTAACCTTAGAAATGAAATATATGATTTTCAATAATTAATTAAGAAATTGTAAACAAAGTTAAAAAATTAAGAATTAAAAGTGCTATATTCAAATTTGTAGACTGTTGAAGTTTAATGAGTTCTATATGAAGGTATATATTTATAGTGAATGCGTCTGACCCTCTGGACCTCTCTCCCATGCAGTTCCTGAGTGTGGATGCTTGAGTCCTGCATAGAGGAAGGAACAGGATGATTGTAGGAGGTAGATGGAGAGGGACCTGGGAGGGAGAGAGGAGGGGGAGGCTATCAAGGGAGCAGGATCAGGGAGGACATACTTTTTCTTGTAGTCATCCACCACGTCAGGCTTTGGCTCTCCTTTTGCTCCTCAGCAATGATCTTTGAGAATTGGGCAGACAGATTGCATTAGTAAATGTGATTGAGTTTGGACAGAACATTTTGCAGTATTATTTTGTTTGTTTGTTTATTTCTTGAATCTCTGTATTAAATCTCCATATGTGAATCTCTGTATTAAAGACCATCTACTGTAAACAGAAGCTTTTCCAATAGAGGTTGAAAGATGTGTTAATCAACAGGTATAATGGCAAGCCAATAAGGAATCTCTTTAATACTGTGTCTGTTTACCATAGGATTGCAGTGAGATTTTTCCTAGTGTGTAGGATACATATTGCCAAAAGTCCTTGGTCTGATAATGATGCCTAGTATTGGCTTCATTTTATAGAACTAGATTTAAGTGCAACCAGCAAAAGGGTTTGGGCATTGCCTTCATGTTCATACTGCTTTGCACAAGTGGATGGTCATTGTTATACCTTCCAGGGTTCATTCATATATGGGTAAAATTGATGGTTACTTCTTCCCAGGGAGCATGTATAGCATTTTCAGGACTATGGAAGCCAGCCACTAGAAAGGCAGCTTCTAATTCATTACCATCTTGGTTTCTTCACATTCTATAACTCAGTTTTTTGCTGCCCTAGAAAATAGGATATTACCATTAAGTTCTAGGAGAGTGTAACAATGAGGATGTTCAATAGCCTTAGAAAGCTTGAGATCTCTCAGACAAACAGCTCCAAAAGAGGCAAGATATTCTAAATACCTAGTTTCTATTTGTATTGAGTTGGTATCTAGTGGAGATGTTGTTTCACTGTCATAGGGAAATTTTATTTTATCATTTACTTTTAAAATTTTCATCAGGAAATAAAGGGCCAGTTCTTTGGAGGACTTTCTTAGTTACAAAGAATGTAGTTTATATTTAATTATGAATAACCACATATGCTTTGTGATATTTCTTAGCCATTTTTATTTCTTCTTTTTAGAATTATCTGTTTATATCCCATTTTGATAGATCAGTGGTTTTGATGCTTTGGAATATACATATCTAATAATATATATTAGCTATTAACTCTTTATCAGATACATAGTAGTCAGTCTTAGTCAAAGATTCTCTCCCGTTCTCCAGAGTTCCTCCTCACTACACTGAGTGTTTTTCTTTGCAGAAACATTTTACTTTTCTAAGATCCTGCTAGTTGACTATTGGCCTCAATTTCTAAGCACATGCATCCTGTTAAGAATGTCCTTTCCAACCCCTATGTGCTGTAGGATACAGCCTATGTTTTCTAAAAGTTTGATTGTTTCTTAATTTTTAATTATCTGTTAATTAAAACTAAACAGATTTATAGCTTTTATTATTTATAACCTTGAATAATTAAATTTCCATATGTTATTTAAATTGAACCAAGAAGTTCAATGATTTCAGTTTGCTTTTTAAGTGCTTAAAAATTCCACACTAGCCTAACCTATGTTGTACACAAGGCTACACCACGCTAGTAATTGATTAAGCCTTTTCAGTAAGATAAATTAAACCCGTAACATTGAAATATGTGTATTCTAAAGGCATTTACAAGATGAAAATATATATTGCATATGATTTATAAACCTCAATTCCCAGATAGTTGGGAAATATCAACAATAATATTTCTTTTAATTTTGTAATAGCAAGAATGAATGCACATAGGTTATTCTAATGAAGTAAAATAGCCGTACATTTAATATACTTCTCCAATTTATGTTAAGATTTTATCCTTCAAGATCAGAATGTTACTAATTCAGTGGTAATGAGACTTTTTATCTTCTTTTGATGGAGCGTGGTGATAAAGGCTCTAATTGCTCATGCTAAGACTGAGGTTGTAGTGACTAGGTGCTTTCAGGATGATTCTAGGATGATACAACCAGAGAAGAATACACACAAGCCTTTTTATTGCTGTGTACCAAGGTGACACTTAAGCATCCATTGTCTTAGTGACATTTTACAGAGTTTTCTGAAAGCTACTTAAAATCACAGTTTCAATTACTGTGGTCCCTTCAGATATTTGTTTGTTTGTCCTCATACCTCTTATCACCAAATAAAGCTTCAAGTTCCAGTAAGGGGTTATATCTAACTGAGGTGTTGGCCAACGGGATCTCATGGGAATCTTTAAACCACCCAGACGTGTTGCCAAGATAATAGTTGCTCTCTATAAAATGACAACAAGGTCCCATTACTGAAAAAAAATACCTACACAATTCGATGAACAAGAAAAATTTGAGTGGGCACCTTCATAAAGCCTTCAACCCAGTGTTTTAGTGTTCTTGGTACAGAAAATTACTCTGCACAATACCAAAAGAGATATGGAAACACCAAACTAGCAACAAACTCTTTGATCTACAAGGGTGTCCCTTTTACAAGATATTTTACATTAATTGTGGCACAAAGCTTAGGGGACCAACCAACTAATATTTGATTTGACTAAAGGCTTGCTCATAAAATGGGGCCCCTTACCAACTCTGCATTAATGACTAAGAACCTGGGACTAGATAGTCTAGAGAAATAGGGGCAAAACTAAATATTACTCTTTTAAAAAAAATAGGAGAATAAAATGAGTCCTAATGATATTCAGATATACTTATAGATTTGCACTCAGCTATCATCAGAGAGACTTCCTTCTAAAGCAATTGGGAACAAATCCCCAGATTCATCAGCCAGACATTATGTAAAGATGGAGATACCAAACACTCAGCCCTAAACTTGATGTCTCAATTAAATCCCTCCCCTCAGAGCTCAGGAAACCTCCAGAAGAGAAGACAGAGAAGGTTTAAGAGTCAGAAGAGACGGGGACACTAAGAAAACATGTCCCTTTATACCAACATGTTCAAAACTCATAGGAACTCACATCATACGCAGGACTTGGGCAGGCTTGATGTGGGTTACTTTCATATAAATATGGCAGCTTCCCCTTTAGCATTTGTGTGGGATTCTTGAGTGTGCAAATAAATGGATCTCTAAGACTTTTTTCCTTTTTTTGTTCTTTTTTTTGTGTAATTCTGATGTGTTAGTTTTTATCTTATACCATAGTATTATATTATATTAATCTCTTAGATATCTGTTTATGGATACACATATGGGAGTGGATTTGGATGGCAGGAGGGGTTGGGGGAAGTAGGAGGTAGTTGGTAAAGCCAAATCATATGTGTGTGTGTGTGTGTGTGTGTGTGTGTGTGTATATATATATATATATATATATATATATATATTAAGAAAAAGATATGCTTTTCAGTAATAATAAAAACAAAATTACAAAGCTTTTAAGTGTAATTGATCTTTGTGGGTTTTTGTTTTTGTTTGTTTTGTTTTGTTTTTTTGAGACAGGGTTTCTCTGTATAGCCCTGGCTGTCCTGGAACTCACTCTGTAGACCAGGCTGGCCTCGAACTCAGAATCCACCTGCCTCTGCCTCCCAAGTGCTGGGATTAAAAGCGTGCACCACCTCTGTCCAATTTGATCTGTGTGTTTTATTGAAATTTGCTAGCTTGTATTTTGATATAGTACTTTTTTTTATTTGTCATTGTTTTTAATGGCAGCAGCAAATCAAGAACAATTTTGTACTTGGAATGCTGTTACAAATTAATGTTTGAACATTTTATATAATATCAACTGATATAAAAATTATAATATTGTAACATATTCATGTCTTATAAAATATTAAATAGTCATTGCATATTACTTCCATCAGTGAGATTTTGATAAAGAAAATGAACTTAAATTTTAACATAAGCTTCATGGCACACTTAGAGCTGTATTTCAGAAATTTCTCAATAGAAAATACAGATAAGACAAGTAAATTGTCCAACCTGAGCCTTTAGATATTTTGCATATGACATACTAATGAAGTGGTGGACATTATATTCCTATATTTGCATGCATTTATGACCATGGGTTTTTAAAATATAAGTATGATAAATAGAATAAATATGCTTTAAACCTTTAAACTTATAAAGCAGGTAAAAAAAGAAAAGAAAATCAAGCTTAATCCAAAAAGCTATGGTTGAGTTCAGTTTCATATCCCTAGAGATAAGTAAAACTAGAAATATAGTAGATTATTAACTTGTAAGTAATCTTTTTCTCACGTTTTTAGGGGCACACACTTAAAACTTTAATTTGAGAGCTAATGGACAGCTAAGGGATTTGCAAAAAGTGGCTTGGTAATATTCAAACATTATATTTTCCCCAAGATTGGACAGATGTTTGTGGAGGAGAAGGGCAGTCTTTATGTTTGGGTAGCTGCTTATCACTTGAACCATATTCATGTCATTCAGGGAAGTGGCAGTGGGCCTCATGTATTTTCTCACTTAAGATGGTTGAGGTAAAGAAAACTGATGAACCCCTTCATTCTCAAGCTTTAAAACCAGAGATGTTGATTCTAGAATTCCCTATGATAGAATTGTTCCTTTTGGACCTGAAGAACTCAAGATATCTTCCCATCTACTGCAGAGACACCATCGCCCTATCATCTACTACAGAGACACCATCGCCCTATCATCTTCTGCAGAGACACCATCGCCCTATCATCTACTGCAGAGACACCATCGCCCTATCATCTACTGCAGAGACTCCATCACCCTATCATCTACTGCAGAGACTCCATCGCCCTATCATCTTCTGCAGAGACACCATCGCCCTATCATCTACTGCAGAGACTCCATCGCCCTAATTTCATGTTAGTTGGGCAGGATGTCAATAACTTAATCTTGAGATAACCAAATGTATTTATTGTTTCTTTTTATATCCATTTCAGAATAGGAATAAAAAAATTTACTTTTAGGTAATTTGAATTTACAGATTTCTGCATGTATAATTAATAATGAATCCTTGTAAATAGTAAATAACATTGATATTCATCATCATGTATGGGAAATTACTGTCCTTTGAATTTCATGTATGTCAAGGTCAGTGAGTGATCCCCTAATAACTGAAAAATAAAGACTCCTTTTCTAATGTTAGTCAACTTTTAGCCTCATCCTTGTAGTAACATATGTGTATTTCTTTATTAAACACAGATATAAAATGAAACCAGCAATTTGAGTCAGATCCTGAAACACTACACAGTGGGCCAGGCTTATTTAGAAGGGAAGTTGACATTGAAGTAGGCTTGGGACCACATGGACATAGGCAACACCTATAACCAAGAAGTCCAGGTAGGAGGATCTCAAACTTGAGGCTGACTGTGTGTGTGTGTGTGT
Source organism: Montemys delectorum (assembly GCA_019843815.1). Lineage (NCBI taxonomy): Eukaryota > Metazoa > Chordata > Mammalia > Rodentia > Muridae > Montemys > Montemys delectorum. The sequence continues at coordinate 15,360 of JADRCD010222214.1, read as the reverse complement.
GTGTGTGTGTGTGTGTGTGTGTATGATATTTTATTCATTTACATTTCAAATGGATATAGTGCTTTTAAATGACATTCAAGTTCAATTTCAAATTTCTATTTTGTATTCTTTCGAGTTTGTGAGGTTGAGCAATGATTTAATTTTCACAGTCTCATTTTCTTCTGCCTCAAAATAAAGATGCAACAATAAGTGATTGAGAGGACCATTGTGATCATTAAGTGAGACAATGCCCAGGGGCTGATAACATGTTAAATATTACCTAAAATTGATATTATTACAAATATGTTTGTATGAACCTTCATATAGAGGTTTGAAACTCATATTGAAATAGATTTGTGAATTTTCAGTTAGGAATTCTTCAACTTGATGGCCTATGTGGAGTGGCTTCTGGTTAATTTGTAACATTCTTTAATAGATTACTCTTATATGATCTGAAAAATCCACTCTACATTATGGTTAGAATAGGTCATTCATTGGGTCTCTGTCCTATGTCTGCATAACAAAAATAAGTTTCATTACTGTTGTACATATACTGTAGGTGGTTGGTTAAATGAATATGAATGTTTATTTCAGTTAAGATTTAGAAATATTTTCTCAAAACTAATATTGTATCATTAATTAGCTAAAAATATATCATTTAGTAATGTTTCTATTACTTTTTTTCTATTTTGTAACACTGAAAATGATGTAAAGGTTTTGAGTTACTAAAACAATGGTTATTTATAGGACAATTTAAAATGTAAGTTATATATTATATGTAAGTTGTCTTATACTTTAAAATTATAAACAAAGAGTAATTAAATTCATACATAGACATACAACTTGTGTCATTTCCTGTTCTTCATTTGAGATAAATAAAATACTGAGAGAGTTAATTTATAATTCTTTTCTCAATTATTAGAAACTTTACTATTTATTTATTTTTTTGGTCTTTCAAATAGGGTTTCTCTGTATAGCCCTGGCTGTCCTAGAACTCACTCGGTAGAACAGGGTGGCCTCAAACTCAGAAATCTGCCTGCCTTTGCCTCCCAAGTGCTGGAATTAAAGGCGTGCGCCACCACTGCCCAACATACTAATTTTCAGTGAGCAACTTTTCATAGGCAGACATTTGGTACAGCAAGTATATACTTGCTGTACTTGTGGTATAGCAAGTTCAAATTCATGGAATGGTGGCTTTCTTTGTTGCACAGGACTTTTAATTCAAAACCCACATCCTTTATTTTCCATAGGAATAAAGAAAATGAGCTCTCTACGGTATCTATAAACAAAAACTGTTCTAAAAGAAGTATCTTTTAATATAAGAGCTCTCCCAGAGTAGGCCAATTATAGTATGACAAGAATCAATACTGTGAAAGGTAACTTAAATTTTTTTTTTATCAGATATTTTATTTCTTTCCATTTCTACTCTTTGTCTCTGTATTTCCTTTAGATAGGAGCAATTTTGGGTTAAAATTTCGGAGATGGGTGGGTGGCCCCATCCCTAAACAGGGGTCAGGAGGTCGTGCCTAACCTCTGGATATGATCTCTACAGGTTCTCCTTCCCCTTTGTTGAGTATTTCAGCTAATGTCATCCCTGTTGCATCCTGGGAGTCTTTTGCTTTCCTGGCATCTGAGACTTTCTGGTGACTTTCCCCATCCTCCCATTGATACACACCTCTGTTCAATTTCCTGACTCTCTCTATATCTACCCATCTCCTCCCATACCTGCCCCTGCCCCCTTTTTCCCTCCTTCTCCTCCTTTCCTCCCAAGTTGCTCCTACCTGCTATCTCCCATGATTATTTTCTTTCCCCTTCTAAGTAGGACTGAAGCATCCACAATTTGGTCTTCCTTCTTCTAATAGACAGAAGCAGGAAAGAACCCAGATGCCCTCAACAGAGGAATGGATACAAAATGGAGTACTACTCAGCTGTTAAAACAATGATTTCATGAAATTCACAGGCAAATGGATGGATCTAGAAAATATCATCCTGAGTGAGGCAACCCAGTCACAAAAGAACACATATGGTATGTACTCACTGATTAATGAATATTAGGCAAAAAGCTCAGAATACCCTTGATACAACTCACAGACAATATGAAGCTCAAGAAAAAAGATACTTTTTAAAAGTATTACTCATTTTTTCCCCTTGAGACAAGTTTTGCTTGTATAATTTATTCTGAACAGAAACATCTGCTCTTCTTGCCTTAGCCTCTGAAGAACTAAGTCTGTAGGCCTTTATCAAAAAGGTCACCGTCCTATATACATTTAAATACTTTTTTGTTTGTTTTTTTCAAGACATGGTTTCTCTTTGTAGCCCTGGCTGTCCTGGAACTCACTCTGTAGGCCAGGCTAGCCTTGAACTCAGAAATCTGCCTGCCTCTGCCTCCCAAGTGCTGGGATTAAAGGTGTGTGCTACCATTGCCTGGCTTAAATACTTTTTGTTAGTATACTTTCTTAAAAAACAAAAAACAAAAAACAAAAATACTAAATGACAAAACCACAGCCATTCAGAATGTTCATTATCTATTTAAATAATTGAGTCGTGATTTCTGGTGTTTGGGTGTCACTCGAGCTGAGAGTGACACGATTGTCTGCATTTATGATGTGTGCTTTCCTGTGTCTAGGTTATATAGGCTTCTACTTTGAATTTCTATATTTTTGTTTGTTTGAAAGCTATTCTTTTAACTCTCATTTAACATATTGAACTGAATTATGGAGATAGGGAATCTATATTTGAGAAAAGATAATAGAATTGAACTCATAGCTGAAATTTAATTTTCTTCCAATCATTTTTCAAACACAGCAGTACAACTTCTAGGTCATTCTAGAAGTAGGAAATCATCCATGTGATTGTGTCACACTGAGATATGTTATCACTTTAAGAATTAAATTTTTATAGGATTGCTTGTAATTTACTATAAAACAGACAAAAATGGAGATAATGACACAGAGACTTTTTCCATTTATGTGGTAGTCATCTTGCTTCCCATGAATCTTTAATTCTTACTACTATTGCATACTTCTAATTAATAGTTTTGTTTAAACTATGTGGGACATTTTTATTGTAAGTCCAGATATCTTTGGCTAAGTATATACTATTCTTTGCAAATGGTGGTTTATTGATTTTCATATTGAAATGGGTTCACCTAATAATCAGTGCTATAAAAGTAGTTATGTCTGTGGACAGGGATTGCTTCTGGGCTTATATTTTTGTGTTGAAGGAGTTCAATTAATACAAAATGATTGAAGGCCATGGTACTGAATTAATTTTTTAAACTACAATAACTTCTTTCTTAAAAAATATAACTTCTGAAAAAGATGGGATAAACAGCACCTGTAGTTTCATCACTTTGGGGCCTTTGTCAGGAATGGTAGCATGAGTTCAAGACTAGCCTAGAATATATAGTAAATTCCAGGCAATACTAGAAGGGACTGTAAGTCACTGCCACAAAGTTAGTTTATAAAAAGTCATTTCGGTAAATGTTGAAGGAACATCTGTTTGTCTGCAATTCTCAAAGGAAATATCTTCCTTGTACTTAGGTTAATTATGTGAGAGCAGCACCCATTTTGACTATAGATGTGCTAGAGACAGGTATATACTCTTAGTCCAGATCTCTTGCATTTATTTTCATAAACATCTGTTTATCTTCTATATCATGCATCCATTTGTCATGCAGCAGGCTCTACTCCTGTTGCACCTTTCCTCATCTCAAACACACATTCCTTGAAAGTATTTTTGGAAGAGTTTAAGAATGATGAAATAAACAAGATTAATTTTATAGTTCTTTGTTTATTCTCTGTAGTTTAATTCAGAAAAAAACCTCACAATTGTATCCTTATACTGGTGAAAACAGACAAATGTACATCCATACACACAGGCACACACATGGACATACATTTCACAATCTTAATTCTGGCATGTGTTGAAATGTCCCATTAAGATGCATAGCTGAAAATTTTTTTACGTCTAATAGTCTTTTTGTATATTATAGATCATTTATGTTTCCTTCTGTTGGTTTCAAATATGCAGTTTAATTGCATATTTTCAGATGTATTTAAAAACAACAAAAATCCTGAGTAGAAGTAGCAAATATGATAAAGAAATACATTTTTTAACTTGGGATAGAGCCACAGGTCTCTGTGTTACCATACTTAATGATTACTTATTGCATTCTATATGGCTGCCTTTTTTTGTTTGTTTGTTTGTTTTTGGGTTTTTTGTTTTTGTTTTTGTTGTTGTTGTTTTTCAAGACAGGGTTTCTCTGTGTAGCCCTGGCTGTCCTGGAACTCACTTTGTAGACCAGACTGGTCTCGAACTCAGAAATTCACCTGCCTCTGCCTCCCAAGTGCTGGGATTAAAAGCGCACACAACCACAGCCCCACTATATGGCTGCCTTTAACTAGTAATAGTAGATAGCAGAAACGATGAACAAAATCTTACATTATGAATGTCAATAATAAATTATATCTGGTTTAAAGGACTGGCAAGGTTTAAGACAAGCAATAGAAGAAATATATATCTACTCTGTAAAAGCTGTCCAATGCTCAAAAGAAGTATCATTTTCTACCTTAAAGACTATGTGCCCCCATATTCAGTATAGCTTAATTTATTAGCCTGTTGGATCAAAGTTCTTTTAACTTACATGTATAACCATTTATATTCCTTCACCCCATACTAAGCACATATGTAGAAGACATAGGTTTAGTTTCAGGAAAAGTTGGTACAAGCACCAGATGTTGGTATTATATAGTTCTAAAGTTAATAACTTCTATTTATTAGAAGAGTAAACTACTGTTACATTTAGGCACTCATTATGTCATTGCTTTGTAGAAGAAAATTGATAGGAGTTTTCTTTGGAGAATCTAACTAACTCCAGGATACTGGTTTTTTTCAGCCGTCCCCCTCATTGGAGTGACCTAGCAAGTTCACTCCATGGTAAAAACATTACATTGTATATTTCAAATTTCTGGTACAGTTTTCTTCTGGGTCTTAATTGTTTTGCTAACGCATCTGTAAAAGAAGACAGCCACACATTTCCATACATGTGAGAAAAGCTTTAGCAGGAAAAACTAAGATCAGAACAAAAGGGAAAATGTTCAAGGTACAAAAATACATATTCTTTGCTCCCTGTTCCTCAACAGGAACCTTGATAGGAAATTCTGGATATGTTTTTTGCTTTTCTACTGCACCGGTGATTGTACATGTCTGGCACAAATTTGTATTTATACAAATTATTGTGAATGTGATAGTAAGCAGCCATTACCATAGGCTTTATCATGTCAAAACCTCTAATTTATAATTTCTAGTCTTTTTTAAATGCTTTATGAAATTTTATATCGTGATGGAAATACTATCTTCTTCAAGAGTAGCCTAATGTGTTACTATATCTGTTCATTTTTTGTATTTTCTTTGTTTGTTCTGTTTGTGTGTATGTGTTTAGACAGAGTTTCTCTGTGTTAACAGCCTGTTAACTCTCCTGGAACTCATTTTGTTGACCAGGCCAAGCTCAGACTGACATAATTATACCTACCTCAGCCTCCAGAGTGCTAGGATTAAGGACATGCACTATTAATCCCCTGCTTACTTTAGTCTTTTCTGTTGGATTTATATATACATGTTTGCATGTTAGAATAAATGGTTAAAAAATGATTAGATAAGTCTTTAACAACTTCATTGTTTTCTTAGCTCCATACATATGCCCATACTTTATTTTAACTTGGTTTATTAGATTACTATACATCTATGATATTAAAATCAACTCTGATTATTACAACTAGAAGAACTACACAGAATGGCATACTATTCTAAATATTGTCAAATAATACTAATTTATAATTCTTCAGATTTTACATACAGGAAATTTGTATTCCTAAACTTAAGATTCTATATATTCTGGGAATCGACACGATGTAAGTGATAAATATCAGTACTTTCCCCCTTATTCCTCTTGCAATTGTGATATCTGAAAGAGCCTTGTGCAAAGTCTCCTTTGAGATATAACCATCTGAAATATTAATTTATGCTACAGGCTCAATCTTTTCTTTGAAATGTTTCCATAATATTTAATATACTGATGCAAGCTGTTTACTCACTTTTTCCATCTCCCATCAGTGAGCACAGCAGCTGTTTCTGGTGTGTAAAAATCACAGCACAGCAGTTTAGAACAGCAGAGGAACTCTACCATAGTAAAATAAAACCACATGGGGGAATTTAGGTAGCTGACTGCTACAGCCCAAGCTGAGAAACCCTGAGCTTTGCAATACCAACGTCCACCCTCCTGAGTGACCCCTAAAGTAAGGCAAACAAATTTGGTTAAGCATCTACTTGGCTCTCTTTAAAAACGTGTACATTTCAGTATGTCATTCGATCATATGAAGCTTAAAACATCATTCACAGTGGACATTTTTAAGCACACAATGAATTGCCACAGAAGTCAAAAGCAAGAAATGGAGGCTTGCTGTTCTGTTTCTCAGTCCCTGAAGCAGTTATTCCTGTGAAAGTAGAACTTGGTGGTTGAGTCATATTTACTGCCAGCTAAATAGACTATTTTAGAATATTTACACCATTCTCTTTAAGTGTGTGAATGTTTTGTATAGCTTCTCAGTGGGAATAATTAACATAATGTCCATAGCCCTTCAAGCACAAACGTTAGGATTCAAAATATCATAGTACAGTGGCAATTTCTTCCTATGTGGCTCATGATAAAAATTAGACATGTAGGTTTTCCTTTTTGAAGAGAAAATATCTGACAAATTTAAAGAAAAGAAAACTCTCTCTATAATGAATTTGGCCCCTATTGCCATTTTTTTAAAGATTTATTTATTATTTATTTATTTATTATTATTTATTTATTTACTTATTATACATAAGTACACTGTAGCAGTCTTCAAATGCACCAGAAGAGGGCATCAGATCTCTTTACGGGTGGTTGTGAGCCACCATGTGGTTGCTGGGATTTGAACTCATGACTCTTGGAAGAGCGGTCGGTGCTCTTACCCGTTGAGCCATCTCACCAGCCCCCCCCCCATTGCCATTTTTAAAGTGAGTGATTTTCTCATAGAGCCAATGACATAGCCTTTGCCTGGTTTTCCTTTATCAAACGAATCTAGATTACAATTCACAAGAGGAGGGTTCACTGACATTTATTCTCAGTACAGTGCACACATTCTAATCAGAGTCCATGTCGTTAGTTGACCCAATATTCAAGAATTAAAATCAAGCTATCTGGGAAAATAACATATTGAGTCTTAAAAGTATTAGGGGCAGGGGGAGGGGGAGGGAACAGGGACTTGTCTTAGTTTTTATGTTTTTTTTTTCTTTTTTTTCTTTTCTTTTCTTTCTTTTCTTTTCTTTTCTTTTTTTTTGAGGGGAACCTGGGAAAGGAGATATTGTAAATAAAGAAAACATCTAGTAAAAAAGTATTAATGCTATTTAGTCCAACTGAAAGAACAGTGTTAAAGAGTTCTGCTTCTATGATCCAGATTTTTTGTATAATAAAGACACAAAAAAGCAGTATCTTATCATACAATTTTAGAAAAACTTAAGATGCTGTAGTGGTATAATCAGTTTTTTTTTAAAATTTGATTTAAAATACCTATGCATTCTGCATTTTTTTTCTTATCATATGAGAATTTTAAATTTGGTGTTGGAGTGTCTGATATATAAAATCACCCGGATATATAAAATTACATGATGTAGGAAATAATTGTTTTTAAGTTTGATTAACTTTTTGCTAGATGACTGAAGCTAAATGTAGGCAGGCTTATTATGTATCATAAGGTAGTTATTTTCTTATGCAAGGTTAAGGAGACTACAGAGGACATTTAATCTTTTATACAGTAAAATTAAATGGTTAAACATACAAGAATATATTTGGGATTTTCTGCTTTTCATTATTTTGCCATTAGATAAACTGAGAATGCACCACATGTTCCAAAGGCTAATTTCGTTCCAATAAATATATTGAATGTGGAACTAAAAAGACCAGCGGATGTCAACACTTGATTGCACCAGTGGGGAACAGCTCCCCACTGAGCCTTTATAAAAGAACAACTGTTTAAGAAGAATGGAAAGTAGAACAGACACAAAGTTAAAAGACAAATGTGCCCGAATCCTGCTTTTAATGGTAGGCAAGGGTTTAGCAAACCATTAACTTTAGTACTGTGGAATTGCTGAAAGGAAGGTTTAAAAATAAAATGTGTAGTTATCTAGAGACTGGGACGCTAGATGATTCAGAAAGACTATTTACAATCAGAGAGTTTTCAGAGCATTAGAAGTCAAAGTCAATCAAAAGAAATTCAGAATTGGTAATTGAGGACTCCAGAGGTGTCAACAGCCAGTGAAGATAAGGATTTGTTCTCCAGTGTATTAAGTATGTAAGCTATTTCTAGTATTCTATTGGATCCAAAAAGGGAATTATGACAATATATTATTAGCAGATACTAGAGATGAAAAGTTACCAATACTAATGAGGATTTGCCAATCAAACATTATGGGAAAACATACCATGGAATTCCATGTTTCATATAGATAAAGGACCAATGTCTGGTAATGCTTGGAACGAATAATGTAGAAAGAATAACTCTGCTATGTGATTCATATTGCCCATGCTGTCTTTAAAATCTACATCTCTTTCTTGTAAAATTTAAAATACAAGGAATTTTGTTCTTCTGAAGCCGAGACATCCAGTTTTAATCTTGTGGTTGTGATCAAACTTTCTACTTATCTGGTATGCCCTTAGTAGTTTTACTTTTTCACAAAATGGGAAAAGAGATCTGACGTTTCTTTAATAAAAATTAAATTTAAATCTGTTATTTATAAAGTATAGGAAAAATTATATCTAGGTTCAATTAGCTGGAAATGAAGATAATTCTAATCGATCTGCTTTAAATTCTTCTTCATGTAACAGGAAGCTGAGTTGCTGTCAAAGTAAGAAAAAGAGTCTTGTTCTTTTCCAAGGTATTTCTTTAGAGTTAGGTATTGGGAGGAAGCCAGCTATAGAAAAATTGTCCATACACACTCAAAATGGTCAAGGTGGGCACAGATGAAACTGAAACTTGTAGCCTATCATGTAGGTGAATTAAAGCTATGCATAATTTTCTCTCTGAAGCCATTTAAACTGAAATAATAGAACACCAAGAAGAGCCTCATGTGTGAAGCTGGGATGAACATATTGTGGACTGAGATTACCTGAGTTCATATCCTACTTCTGTCTTATAGTGTTTTGTGGTACTGAGCGACATATTTAAGGTGATACCTGTTTTCTCATTTATAAAATAAGAACTGTGAGATTTCCAAGGGTTTAAGAAGTTTGTGCATTCTCTGATAAGTGGTTATTAGCCCAAAAGTTTGGAATACAGGAAGAACAACCCACAAACCACAAGAAACTTAAGAAGAAGGAAGACCAAAAGGTGGACATTTCATTCCTTCTTAAAAGGGGGAACCAAATACCCACGGAAGGAGTTGCAGAGATTAACTATGGAGCAGAGACTGAAGGAAGGACAAGCATATAGCTATCTCCTGAAAGGCTCTGACAATACCTGACTAATACAGATGTAGAGGCTCACAGCCATCCATTGAACTGAGTACACGGTAACCAATGAAGGAGTTAGAGACAGGATCTATGGAGCTGAAGGGTTTGCAGCCCCTTAGGACGAACAACAATATGAACTAACTAGTACCCTCAGAGCGCCCAGGGACCCAACCACCAACCAAGGACTATACATGGTGGGACTGAATGTTCTGGCAGCATGTGTATAGTAGAAGATTGCAAATTCGATCATCAATAGGAGGAGAGGACCTCGGCCTTGTGAGGGTTTTGTGCCCCAGTGTAGGGGGATACCAGGGCCAATAAGTGGGAGAGGGTGGGGTGGCAGGCATGGGGAGGGGGGAAGGCAACAGGGGTTTGTTCTTGTTTTTGTTTGTTTGTTTGTTTTTCGGAGGGGAACCTGGGAAAGGAGAAATTTACATGTAAATAAAGAAAATATCTAATAAAAATAAAAAGGAAAAAAAGTTTGTGTTGCCATAGCAGTCAGTCCCACCATGTGTACTCCTTGGTTGGTGGTTTAGTCCCTGGGAGCTTTGAGGGTACTAGTTAGTTAATATTGTTGTTCATCCTAAGGGACTGCAAACCCTTCAGCTCCTTCGATCCGTTCTCTAACTCCTTCATTTGGTGACCCTGTACTCAGTTCAATGGATGACTATGAGCCTCTATTTCTGTATTATTCGGGTACTGTCAGGAGATGCCCTTGGCCCTGCGAAGGTTCTCTGCCCCATTGTAGGGGAATACCAGGATCAGTAAGCAGGAGAGGGTGGGGAGGCAAGCAGGGGAAGGGGGGAGGGAACAGGGGTTTGTTCTTGTTGTTGTTTTTTGGGGTTTTTTTTGGGAGGGGAAACTGGGAAAGGAGAAATCATATGACATGTAAATAAAGAAAATATCTAATAAAAATAGTAAAACAGTAGTTGAATTTCTAAGAACTATATCTTTTATATTTATATGATGCTTAATGCTAATATGACTCAACTTCTGTCTTGCTGAGCTATTTCTCATACATCATACAAATGTGCTCACGTGGGCATGTTAGGTTTATAATATTTCATTCAAAGACAGTCTTTTCTGCTTTTTCTCATGACAAATTCATTATTTCTAAAATGGGTCAACTTCAAATAACTTCAAATATCTTCTGCTTTCTTCTACTTTTGATATTGAATAACTGCTGACAAAAAATTTTATAAATAGATTTTGGATATGGAAATCTATTGCTTTGTAGTAGATGATCATGAAATTTTAATGTTTTTAGACATTTCCTTGAAGAATTATGAATAGTTATAATATTGTAATTAAATTGCTTCAGTATGCTACATACTTAGCATTGTTAAAAATTTATATCTTGTTCAGTTAATTATTTTGCGATTTTATGTGTAGCTCAATTTTAACTACATAAGAACAGATACTCATTTTTATAATTGTAATATATGACTTGATATTTTTGAATATGTAGCAAAATAAGAAAAAGAACTGATTGAAAAACCTTTAATGAAAAATTATGCCTGTTTTTAATATTCTCTGGCTTGTGTAGGGGTAATTTACACTGATTACAATTTTTATTTCTAGCAATAGTGCCAAGATAAAATTAAGGAACTATCCACTGTCAGTCTCTGTTTATGTACTCAATATAACTTGCTTTTTCTATTAGATATTTTCTTTATTTACATATCAAATGATATCTCTTTTCCTTTTTATTTCTGGTAATCTACATTCACTTAGAAATACTTATTCTCATTTGATTCCTACCCATCTTATAATACTGTGCATATTATAAAAGCATACACAGAAAGTCTGCAATGAAAGTTTTATTACAATATGATAAGCTATAAATTAATGTGTATTAATTAAACTTTTCATAAAGGATTATATATTATTTGCCATAAAGTATCTCTTGTTATTATACAGATAATTCTTAATCTAAAATTCTTGATATTTCTATCAATAATGGCTAACATAGTTTCTCTTGTCCATGGAATTTTGAGGCTTGCTATTTATTCTAGGCAAAGGAAGTTGATCTTGAAAATTTAAATTGGCATATTGATTGTCACTGGAGAAACTTACTTTTTTCTTGTTATTTTGATTATCAGGTTTTTTTTTGTTTGAAGGAGAATTATTTTTTTCCTGTTTTCATGGGTATAGCATTAAGAAATGGGGGGTGAGACAAGTAGCCATTATGAATCATCCAAATTGAATAATTTTAGTGAATTAAGGAAGTGAAACAATATCTAAATTTTTTTCTTTTACTAGGAGACTATGTTTCAAAAGAAATAATAGGATCATCTTTTAGTAGCCAATAGTATGTCAATTTAAATAACTCGACAAAATATATAGAATTCTTCGCCTCTGTCCTCTTTCTCCATATGCTGTTAATACTCGTTGTTGTGTATGTAGACATCTCTTATGTAGTGTTGCTTATGTGATAAGTATTTATAATGCCTTATTATTTCAATTTCCACAGATGAAATTGAACATGAAAATAAGTGGTATTGGGGCTTATGAGATTGCTAAAAGTACTTTCTCTGCAAGCATGAGGACCTGAGTTCAAATTCTCAGCATCACATAAAAAGAGGGACCTGACCAACATCCCTGTAATCATAGGGAGGTGGTGCAGTGATAGATGGCTCCAGAGAGCATTCTATATATCTGTTTGAGAGAAAGGGTTGGTTTCCAGCTTAATAAGTTACCAAGAGATTCCATAAAGCAATAAGGCCTACTCTTAAAACCTGCACACCGTAACTCTTGTGTATTCACCATGCACTGACACACATAAACACACACACACATACACACACACAGACACCACACACATAGAGTCTCCTCTCCCTCCTCCTCTCCCTCTCCACCTCTCCCTTTTCCTTTCTATCTTCTCCCCTACTCTCTGGTGATCCACACAAACAATAATCAACATTAAAGTATAATCATCAAGGAGATTCTAAAATTTTAGTCATTAATATTAAAAATTAGAAAAAGATGATGTGATTAAAGGGAATGTTCTTGAATTAGGCAGGCCCAACCTCATGCTGTGCAAACAAAAAGACCATGATATGGGTTATAAACTTTATGACCGAAATGGGCCTTTAATTGATTTAAGTTATTTAGAACTCTAAAAGGAAGAAATCTGAAGAAATGAAAAGGAGGATTTTTACTCTATTAATTTAGTTAATTAGTTTGCTTTGAAAAGACATCTAGAAAATAAACGCAGGAAAGATAGGAGTGAGCCAGAGGTGTACTAGCGCAGGCCATATTGCTTAGTGATGGATTTCTAGTGTTGCAAAGATACAGAATTAAGGTGGGTGAGGAGAATAAAGTTAAATCAAAGAAGTTCTGTTTCCAACCTATTCTAGTGCATCATAGTAGCAGATCTCTGTCGGCGTCTATTGTGATGACATTCACAAAAAATTAAAACTGAGATGGACTGCTAGAACTCGAGAGAGAAAAAAAAGTCTAGTGATAATACACTCTTGGGATCAAGAGCAATCCTGAACAAAAGGTTAGTAGAAGGTTATTTGTATGCTTGTTGAAGAAATGTGTTATAGAGGTCTAGTAGTTTTCATTCGTGTAATTCATAGGGATGTATAGGAAACTCTGACAATGATTTGGAGATGATGGGCACTCCCTTTTATCATGGCTTTGCAAATCTCCTCCCCCGCATGCAACATGAGAAGTGCTAATGAGAAATAAAATGGGAAGATTTGAATTCCTGTCATATCTTCTTTTGGGGAATATTAATCACAAGGAAATGAGCATTGGAAAATGATTTAAAGGTTTCTCTGAAACTTGGTAACATCCATCTGAGTGCAACCCTTGGTAAGCATGGTTAGGTACTTTAGAAACAATTTATTTATTTGTCAATCAGTTAATCAATCATGTCTGGATTTTTATTTATTTATTTATTTATTTTTGCTGTTTGTTTGTTTGTTTGTTTGACTGTTTAGGGATTAAGTACATTTTTTATCTCCTATACAGCAAACAGTGTAGACTGTTTGTTGCTGCTCTAATAGTTTACTTATGGATAGTATTTATTTTATTCCTATGTGTAGCTTTCATTTTCCTCGCTTTTTCTCAGTTGATTCCATTTTCCACAAATCTTTAGCTGAGATATTGAAACTGAGGGAAATCCTAAACTTTTATAGCTATAACAAACTTGGAAGAACAGAACAATTGAGTACATTGATTTTTACTTAGGTGAGCTTCTTTTCACACAACCATTAAATGAAGAACAGTTTTATAAAGATTTTAACACTGAATTTGACAATCTTATGATGCATCTTCTAAAAGAGGTATATCAATAAATTCACCTGTTGATATTTATCCTATTTATAAGATAATTTATTTTTGATGTATAGCTTAAATCTCTTATCTTAAAATTAGAAATTTTACAGAAACCCTGCTGGATAAGCAGTTTATATTGTTTACAACATTTTCTGCCCATCAAAAGATCAATTTCATTGATTATTTTATTACTTATGACATTTGATTTTCCTTAGTTCAAATTTTAAAATTGTTATTCCCAAATACTGATTGATAATTAATATAATAAAACCTTGCTATTTTTAGTTTAAATTTCTATTTAAATATATTGGCTTTTCCAATAGTTAAGACACATATTTTAAACCATCACACTTTAACTTCATTGTTTAGCTAAAATTAAAAAAGAATTTGTGAATGAGGTGACATCTTATGAAATGAGGCACACTTCTTAAATTTTCTGTTTCAAGGTTGCCCAAATCATGTATATCTGTTAACTGTAATTATACAGTTGAGGAGTTTATATACCTTATAGAAAAAAATGTATTTTCAGCTGAATTATTTGGAGATTAATATGATTAAATGGAATAAGGAAGTAATTTTGATATATGTATGATCATTCATGTGAATTAGGCTTGGAAGATATTATTAAGCAAACTAGTACCATATGGTTCCTTAAAGAAAAGACATTATTCATTCTTTTTTTATTATTAGATATTTTCTTTATTTAATTTCAAATGATATTTCCTCTCCTGGTTACCCCTCTGAAAAAAATATCAAAAACAAAAACAAACCCTGTTTCCTCCCCCTCCCCCTGCTCACCAACTGACCCTCTCCCACTTCCTGGCCCTGACATTCCCCTATACTGGGGCATAAACCTTCACAGGACCAAGGACCTCTCCTCCCATTGATGACTGACTAGGCCATCCTCTGCTATACATATGCTGCTGGAGCCATGAGTCCCACCATGTGTACTCTTCGGTTGGTAGTTTAGTTCCTGAGAGCTCTGAGGGTACTAGTTAGTTCATATTGTTGTTCATCCTAAGGGGCTGCAAATCCTTCAGCTCCTTGGGTCCTTTCTCTGGCTCCTTCACTGGGGACCCTGTACTCAGTCCAATGGATGGTTGTGAGTCTCTACTTCTGTATTAGTCGGGCACTGTCAGAGCCTCTCAGGAGACAGCTATATCAGGCTCCTGTCAGCCAGCACTTGCTGACATCCACAATAGTGTCTGGGTTTGATGACTGAATATGGAAAAGATTCCTAGGTGGAGCAGTCTCTGAGTTGTCCTTCTTTCAGTCTCTGCTCTATAGTTTGTCTCTGCAACTCCTTATGAAATTCTTAGGGAAATGGATGGACCTGGAGAATATCATCCTGAGTGAGATAACCCAATCACAAAAGAACACACATGGCATGCACTCTCTGATAAGTGGTTATTAGCCCAGAAGATCAGAATACACAAAGTACAATCCACAAGCCACAAGAAACTCAAGAAGTAGGAAGACCAAAGTGAGGATACTTCATTCCTTCTTAGAAGTGGGGGACATTGTTCATTTTAAGTGTTATTTCTTAGATGGGGAAACTA
>JADRCD010222211.1:0-28346 GCA_019843815.1 Montemys delectorum | reverse complement strand
ACTTAGACATGAATTCAGAATTGTATCACAGCATGTTTTCAACTACAGTATCATACATACAATAATAAAAAAAGTGACGTTAAGATAATGCATGACCCGATTTATATAAAATGTTCAATGAAAGCAAATCCATGGAGACAGAAAGTAGATTAGTGATCGCCAGGACCTGAAAAAGGTGCTTGCTAACAGATAGTGATAAAAGTCTACTATATATAGAAAATGTGGATAGTAACACGACCTTTGAATATTTTAAAAATTGCTAGATTGTTTGGCATGTTGAATCTGTGTGGAGACATGGCTCAGCAGTGAGAAGCACTGGCTGCTCTTGTAGACGACTTGAGTTTGTTTCCCAGCACCCACGTGGAGGTCACAACATCCATAAGCCTAGGTCCAAGTGATCCAATACCCTCTTCTGACCTCTGAGGGCACCAGGTATGTGTGCAGTGCACAGACATTCACACAGGCAAGACACTCAAACATATAAAATAAAGAAATGCTGAATTTTGTTTGTTTTTTTGAGACAGGGTTTCTCTGTGTATAGCCCTGGCTGTCATGGAATTCACTTTGTAGACCAGGCTGACCTCAAACTCAGAAATCTGCCTGCCTCTGCCTCCCAAGTGCTGGGATTAAAGGCTTGTGCCACCACTGCCCGGCTTAAGTGTTGAATTTTGATATGCTAATTATATCTCCATTTAAAAAATTAAACATGTTATATGTAATATTTTCTATTCTTAGAGTCTCATTTTATAGATCACAACTGCCTCAAAGTTACAATCCTCCTCTCCCAGCTTCCAGAATGTGAGAGTTACACCATCATGCTTAGTTCTCTAGCACACTCATGTATTTTTGCCTAATTTTATTCATTTATTTTCTTGTGTGTAGGCATATATGTGTGTAGGTGGCCCAAGGTCAATGTTAGGAATTGTTCTTAGTTTCTCCTTTACCTCATTCATTGAGGGAGGGTGTCTCCCCTGAACTCAAAGCTCACCAGTCCTGCTAGTCTCCACCGTCAGCTTGCTCTGGGGATCCATCGATCCTCTGTCTTTGCCTGCTGGAGCTACCTACTATTGTGTGCCTGATCTGAACTCTGGTCTTCACACTTACATAGCAAGTGCCTTAACCACTGAGCCATCTCCTCCCACCTAGCAACATGTAATTTTTTTTTACATAGTTCCTATGAATATTATACAACTGACACTTATCAGGTGCCTTCTAGGACAGTTCTAACCAGCAGGCTCTGAGAGGGAGAGAAACACAAACCCAGCAATACTACACAGAACTCGATTGTATTTCAGAGTAATGGAGAGATGGGTGTTGCTTTTACCTCCTATTTGTGGTATTTTTTTTAGAACATAATGTTTGGGTTTGCCATTATGAACAATTACCACTTCCATGAAAATGTTATTTGTTTAGCATCAAATTATCTCTGATGCATGGAGTGGCTAGGCATTAAGAAGGCTGGACACACTTTAATTCTTTCTCCTGAGTAATTTGCGATCTGAAAGAGATGACTACACAGGAATTCGAATCATTTGAGTTTAAAAGGTCATTTAGCAAACGATCATACCAACCTATCAGAGTAAATGTTTATATTTAGTAGGAGCACTGGAGTGACACAATATATGCCACAGTTAGTTTGCATTAGGTTGAAGTGAGAAAAGTTGACAGCTCCCTCTAGTTAAGTCTGGAAAACATTTCTCTCTGGCATTGGCTAATAAAGGACGAGAGGGACTGCCACGCTCTCCATCGAGGGAAGAGAAGGGGATTCCAAACTTACAGCAAAGGCAGGAACAGGAGGAGGCATTTGGTCTCTTTTGGGGACTTGTTCCTTTACTTACTAGTTCCTTCATCTTGGTGCTTAAGTGATTAACCTCCATTTCCACATTAATAAAATGGGAGTGACAGTAATACAGTAACCTTGAAAATAAAATTAAAGCCAGTCCTGGCATGCACCTTTAATCCTAGCACTCAGAAGGAAGAGGCAGGTGGATCTCTGTGAGTCTAGGTTAGCTTGGCCTACAAAGTGATTTCTAGGATACCCAGGTCTACGCAGCAGTACCCTGATGCAAACCACACCACACCACACCACACCACATCAAAAAGCATGAAAATAGGGTTATATCAGGAAACAAAAAACCCATATAATACATGGTACAACTCAAGTTAAGCATTGTACAAATAACCGGGCTGTGATAGCGCTAGCCTTTAATCCCAGCACTTAGGAGGCAGAGGCAGGCGGATTTCTGAGTTCGTGACCAGCCTGGTTTACAGAGTGAGTTCCAGGACACAGAGAAACCCTGTCTCGAAAAACCAAAAAAAGAAAAAAAAGAAAAAAAAAGCATCGTACAAATGACAGTAACCCTTAGTTTGAAGAGAAAATTTATAAGGGAGGAAGACAAATATACCTGAACTCCTCCATTCAGTTTTTGAACATCCAAGACCTGGAACTCATTCGAGGGAGAAAAGGGGCTTCCCATCATAAAGAGCCCAAACTCGGTTCCTTCTCTTTGAGTTTTGGACGTAACTCATCTTCTCCCTTTGTTCTCTACTATCGTTTTTATTGTGTTTGACCATTTCCCTTTTCTCTGGTTCACTCAGCTGACCGCCAAGAGAGCAATTCCCTCTGGAAAGTATTTGGAAAGTGGTAACCTTCTCCTACCCCATTCTTCAAGTTTTCCAAACAAAGTGAACAGTTCGAATGTTCTGCTACCCGGGGCTCCAGTTCATCTGATGGCTGCCCATTTGCCGGCGGTACTGGTATTTTTCAGCTACTCTTCATAGCAATGTTAGAGCTCGGCGACTAGCCCTTGCTGGACTATGGTGCTAAGGTTGATTCCTACAGCTGCCTGATTCAGTCTGTTAGGGTTTGCAGCTCCTGGATATCCCAAGTTATTCTAGAAATAAACCTTACTCAATCCAGTCCTGTTCATGAAGAGAAGCTTAATGATTAAACTGAAAAATCAATACACATTCTGTACAACATTTTTAAGGAATCGGGAGGGAGGGAGATAGGGAGAAGGAGGGGGAGAGGGGGAGGGGAGGGGAGACAGACTAAAGGGCCCCGGCCAACAGTCCAGAGAGAGCTCATAACTCTGCACCATCCTTAACTCACTTAAAGGTACATGGCACAACCACACCCTATAGTGACTAGTCAAGTGGTTTTCAACCCATGAGTTTCTAGCCTCTTGCGAGTCCCCTAAGACCATCGGAAAACATAGATATTTTCATTACGGTTCATAACAATAGCAAAATAACAGTTATGAAGTAGCAATGGTTGGGGGTCGGCACAACGTGAGGGACTGTATGAAAGGGTCGCAGCACGAGGAGGGTGGAGAACCACGGCCCTAATCTAGACCTCAGCTTCCTCACCTACCAAACAAAGGTTAGCCTGGATGCTGTTTCTTTCACTGTGGTTTCCCAACCGAAGACTCAGTGAATCTAACGTGAATAAAGTTTCTTCTAGAGCCTGGGGCTGTAGGTTCGGGTCAGAGCGCCTGCCTAGGGCGTGCCAGGACGCGGGCTCGACAAGGGGCAGAAGAGGACACAGGGGGCTTGACTTGAGGTCACTAGTTAAACAATTGGCTCTCTGGGTCCTGGAGGCGGGGACGGCCCTACGGAGCGCCATGAGGCTAACTTAAGGATACTCCTCGGCTAGACTAGCAACGATCCTGCGTTTCTTCACTCTCGCCAAACGTGGGAACCAAAGGATCACAGATCAACTTCAAAATCCCAGCCCGAGCAGAGGGCAAGGGGTCAGGCTGAGCCCTGCGCTTGCGCAGTGTGGTCCTAGGGTTAAGGTCTTGCAGCCAGCCGACCCTTCGCTGCTCGTCAAATCCCGCGAGATCTCCAGCGGCCAGACACGCAGGGGGCCACTGTATCCGGGCACCGGAAGCTGGATCAAGCCTGCGGGAACGGAGGAAGTTCCGAGCCAGGGTGACCTGTGGGCGTCCTGGTCGAGCTCCCGGCGACACCGGCGGTATAGCTTGGGACACTAGACTAGGGGATGCCCGATAACAGGGTGCCTTCCGCTTTTTAAGAATTCTGAGGGTAAACAGCGCGAAGTTTGGGCGCGATTGTGTTTGAGGCACTTCAGATTGGAACGTCTGTTGAGTCCCTACTGTGAGCCACGCATAGGGGTATACTTAAGTCATGTTAAAAAGCCGGGCGCACGTTTGGTGCTGAGGATCTAGGAAGTTGGTTTGAAATTCTGGGCAGGTTCCGAGTAATTTCTGTGAAAGTGGTTAGTAATAGGGGTCCAGGGAAAGGTTGGGTTTCCGAGGAAGAGCCGTGTAGAAATTCTCACACGATGGCATAGATGGCACAGGGAGGTCAGCACAGTCCTTTGTGGCAGAATGGTTGAGCAAAACACGGATAAACAAAATACGGATATTAAAAGGTATCGGGGACAAGTTGTGCGACCTTGGACAAGTCATTCAACCTCTTTATGGCGTCTGTGAAAAGGAGAGGATGTTTGCAACTTCATAGCAGGGGCGTTTGAGGACGGAGTTGTATTAAAGCAAGCTAATTAATAATCTCTTTTCTTCCGTATTGGGAATTGAACCCAAGGTCATCTTTCCCCCTCCCCCATGCATGCTAGGCAAGTGGTTTTTACTACTGGGCTGTATTGTCAGTCTGTTTTTCATTTTTATTTTGGGACAGGTTCTCACTAATTTGCCCAGGCTGGCCTTGAATTCACTATCTGTATTCCATCTGGCCAATAACTGAGATTACAAATGTATGCCACCATGCCAGAGCATGTAAACTCACTCACCCAGTTTTGGGGTACCTGGAAACATTCAGGAAATTAGCTGTGACCTCTCCAAGGACCCACTTGGCTAGAAACAAAACAGGTTCTCTGCCCTTGTGAGTTCAGTGAGCTTTTCCTTACAATAGGCTGCTACACAGATTCTTTTTTGTTTGTTTGGGTTTTTTTTTGTTTTTGTTTTTGTTTTTTTTTTTTTCAGGACAGGGTTTCTCTCTGTAGCCCTGGCTGTCCTGGAACTCACTCTGTAGATCAGGCTGGCCTCGAACTCAGAAATCTGCCTGCCTCTGCCTCCTAAGCGCTGGGATTAAAGGCGTACGCCACCACTGCCCAGCTCTGTTTTTGTTTTTGTTTTTGTTCTTGTTTTGCTACACAGATTCTTAAGGCATATTTTTATGACTGTCATTGAACCAGATCTTTCGGTGGTATATATTTTGGAGTGGTAACATCAATTAGAAAGCCACTTTAATTTAACATCAAATGGTATTTTCTCAGCTCTGACTCGATTGTGATGCCTCCTAAGTCACTGCCCTTCAGGTCTTGAATGTGATCTGTTTTATTTTAGATGGAAAACCTGTGAGTAAGTCAAGGTTTTTGTTTTTTGTTTTTTTGTTTTTTCTGTGGTGCTGGGTTCCAGTCTGGGGAGACGCTGAGTGATTTGCGTGTGTTGATTATTATGTTGTGGAGAGATACTGCAGTTGCCATTAATTAATCAGTTGTGTTTGGCACGTGGGGATTTCTGATTTCAAACAGAAATAGGGGGCTATAATAGCATCCTTTTGGGGGTGAGAAGCAGTGATTAGTCAGACCTGCTGTATTCTCTTCATTTCTTTTGTGGTGCAGGGCTAACAGAGTGCCTTGCCTGTGTTCAGAGATAATTCACCATTGAGCTATGCCCCAAGCCTTGGATTTTTCTTTTTTCTTTTGTACGTAGGACCTCCTACATAGTCTAGGGTGGACTTCAGTGTGAGATCCTCATGCCTCAGCCTCTGGAATACTGGGATAACAGGCATATATCACCATGCTAGCTATACTATACTGTGTTGTTTGTTTGTTTATTTATTTATTTTATTTTTAAGACAAGGTCTCTCATATACCAGGCTGGCCTTGGATTTTGTTATGTAGCTGAGGCTGGCTTTGAACTCAGTCCTCTTGCCTCTATCTCCCATGTGCTGGATTACAAGTGGGAGGCATCACACTTGGCTGCATATTGTTATGCATATTTAGAGAAATAAGGCATAATGCTGAAAACAGAGAACAGATAAACTTCACAGCGGAGGGTCTGGACTTCCCTGTGCTGTTGCTTTCTGTGAAGAATCATGGATTGCATAGCACTTAGGTTGCCCGAGAAACTTAACTGAAGGCTTTGTAGTGAAGTGGGGTGGATATGGGATTTGCTTTAGAGGAAGGCTGCAAAGTATTTTACCCTGATGAGTTGTATCCCAAAGGGAAGAGCGAATTGAGAGTAACTACCATTCAGGGATGGTGGCCATTTTTTCTGCTACCATCCATGAGGCTGTCCGTGTGTATGCTAGAGAAACGAAGGGCGTGGAGATGCTTCTGTATTCTTCATTCCGCTTTACTAAACGTCTTACTAACGTTACCAGCATCAGACATTTGGTTCTTTTACCTCTTTGGGTGCCAGGTTTCAAGCCTAGGATCTCATACATACCAGGCCAGTGCCTTACCACGAGACTGAAGCTCCAGTCTGAAAGGCATCATTTTTGGAAAATTTTTTTATGCCTGCATGTTTGCTGGCACGTTTGTGCCTCAACTGCATGTGTAGTGCCTAAGGAGGCCAGAAGAGGGTGCCGATCCTCTGGAACTGGAGTTATAAATAGTAGAGCAGCCTTGTGGGTGTTAGGAACTGACCCATGCCCTATGCAAGAGCAGTAGGTGCTCTTCATAGCTCAGCCATCTCTCCAGTCCATTTTTTTTTAAAGATTTATTTATTTATTATATGTAAGTACACTGTAGCTGTCTTCAGACGCACTAGAAGAGGGCGTCACAGGTGGTTGTGAGCCACCATGTGGTTGCTGGGATTTGAACTCATGACCTTCTGAAGAGCAGTCGGTGCTCTTACCCGCTGAGCCATCTCACCAGCCCTCTAGTCCATTCTTAATAATTGAGTAAGAGCAGAGTTGGGGCTGGGGGTGGTGGTGCAAGTCTTTAAACCCAGTACTCTTGGAGGCAGAGCCAGGCAGGTCTCTCTGAGTTTGAGGCCAGCCTGGTCTACATAGTGAGTTTCAGGTCAGCCAGGCCTACATAATGAGACCCTGACTGAAAACCAAAAGAAGTAAACAGGAAAAGTGGAATTGTTCTTCTGTAGCATTGAGTACCTGCAGGAGAGTCGGGTAGCAGTCCAGTTGTGATGTCAAAGCCCTGTCTGAGGAGGTAGTGGTGGAATGGGGAGTGTGGGAGCTGTGACGTCTGGCCGAGAGCTATGCCTTCAGTCCCAGTCAGTCCCACTCCTGCTGTCCTCTGTGCTGTGATCTTGGGCACACATCATACTAAACTTCCTTTGTAAGACGAAGTTACCTTAATGATGGAAATCATTTCTCCACATCTACTGGGAACTGGTTTCATGATCCTATGACTATTGATGGATATCAAAATTTGCAGATGTCCAAATTCCTTAAAATAAGATGGTCTATTAGTGTATCTTGTACATATCTCCCTGTAAACTTCAAGTCCTCTCTGGATTACTTATAATACTCAATACAATGTAAACAATGTAAATAGTTGTTATACTATGTCATGTTAAAGAATAATGACGTCTGTGGGTGTTTAGTACAGAGAGCATCTCTTTTAATACTTCTGAAAATATTGATCGATTGACTGAGATAGGTCCTTGCTCTGTAGTCCTCTTGGTTCAGATTCCTGAATGCTGATATTCTAACTATTGGACATTACACTGGCTGTTTTTTTTTTTTTTTTTAAATATTTTCAATCCATAGTTGACTCTTTGGGTACAGAGCTCAGGCAGGGGTGTGGTACTCTGATTGTGTTCATGTCTATAACTTTGTTGCAAGCAGTAGTAATGGAATCTTTGCAAAAGTTATCTGTAAATTATCCATATCTATATAAATACTAACTTAAGCAAGTCACAAATGAGCAGGAAGAATCAGCAACGCCTATTTGCCTATTAAAAATTATCAACTTAGGGCTGGCAAGATGGCTCAGTGGTAAGAGCACTGACTGCTCTTCCGAAGGTCCTGAGTTCAGATCCCAGCAACCATATGATGGCTCACAACCACCGGTAATAAGATCTGACACCCTCTTCTGGTGCGTCTGAAGACAGCTACAGTGTATTGGGCCGGAGCGAGCAGGGACGGAGCAAGCAGGGCTGGAGCAAATAGGGTTGACCAAGTGGGGCTGTCCTGAGTTCAGTTCCTAGCAGCCACATGATGGCTCATGGCCATCTGTACAGCTACAGTGTACGCATATACATAAAACAAATAAATCTTTAAAAAAAAATTATCAACTTAAAATCCCTGCAACCACATGGTGGCTGTAAGTCACCTGTAATGAGAACTGACGCCCTCTTCTGGCTAGTGTGAAGACAGCTACAGTGTGCTTATGTATAATAATAAATAAATCTTAAAAAAATTATCAACTTAAACATGCAGCATGGAAAGTTTCTTTTCTTTTTCTTTTTCTGGTTTTTTGAGACAGGGTTTCTTTGTGTTGCTCTACCTGTCCTGGTAACCAGGGTGTCCTCAAACTCACAGGTTTGCCTTACTGCCTCTTCAGTGCTGGGATTAAAGCTGGTATTTGGTTGTACAGAGTCAGACAGTTTGGGTTTGAATTGGCTCTACCACTCCAGTTTAGTGCTTAAGCCCTCTAAGGTGCAGTTGCCTCATCTTTAAGATGGAGGTAATGGCTGGTGAGATGGCCTTGCAGGTAGAGGTGGTACTCAAAGATCTGATGGCCTGTGTTCAATCCCTGCATCCCACAAGGTGACAGAAGAGAACCAGTTTCCTAGAGTTGTCCTTTGACCTACCCCGAGCACACCAGTTAGCATGCGTGTGTACACCTGAGCACACAGATAGGGGTTAGTACTGTTAGGTAATTAACTGAGAGTCCACTCTAATGTGGGCACATTAAAGGCCTGATTTTATTTTTACTGATGAAGCAAAGGGTTTGCAATCAGATAGTACCAGAGCCAAAAATCTAGTTTGCTTCATTTGCTAGCTCAAATTATAAATTCTGAAAAATTAATCTTTTACTTAACTTTTGGCTATTTACATGAATCTCCTGTAAGTTGAAGATTCAAAAGTGCTTTGATGTAGTGTGGATATGATGGGTGTGCCTATAATCCTGTCTGCTTGGGATGCTGAAGCCAGAAGACCGTAAGATGGAGGCCATCCTGGGCAACATAGGCAGACTGTCCTAACATAAACCTTGAGTTGTAAGCTGAGCCTTGTTAAACAATTGAGCTAGCTTTCCAGCCCAAAACAAGTATTTTTTTAAAGGGAGCGTTATGACCAAGGCATAACCATAGTGCTATAGAAAAAGTAGTCACACTTTGATATATTTTTAAAAAGTGTTGTGTGGGTGTTCTATGTCTGCGCACATGGTTTGGTTCACTTGGAAGGCAGAGAAGGCCATTGGATCACTTGACACTGGAGTTGCTGTGAGCCACCATACAGATATTGGCAATGAAACTCAGGCCCTCTGGAAGAGCAGCACTGAGCCACCTCTCTAGCCCCTTGATGGATTGGACTCAGCAAAACTCAGTTTCAGTCACTATTGCTATGATGAAACACCATGACCAGAAGCTAGTTGGGCAAAAAGGGTTTATTTTGCTCACAGATGCATTTAAAAGATTATCATCAAAAGCAGTGAGGACAGGAACTCATGCAGGGCAGGAACCTGAGGTAGAAACTGATTGAGAGGCCATGGAGGGCGCTGCTTACTCCCTTGCTTTTCATGGCTTGCCCAGTCTGCTTTATTATGGATCCCAGAACCATCAGCCCAGAGATAGGCCCACCCATCATCAGTCACTAATTAAGAAAATGTTTCATAGGCTTGCCTGTAGCCCAATCTTATGGAGAGATTTTTTTTCAGTTAGGGCTCCCTGCTCTCAGATGACTAGCCTTTGTTGAATTGACATAAAATTACCCAGCACAATATTCATTTTAATAAATGAATAAAATAAATCTTTGAAGAGCTAGTTATGGTGGCTTGCCGGTAATCGCAACACTTGGGAGGCTTGAGCTGAGAGGCTTGCCTGTGAGTTCAGGCCAGCCTGGGCTATTATTGAATGGGACACTTGCCTCAAGAAGATAGACAGTGATAGAAAGCTGATGAGAGAGAGAGAGAGAGAGAGAGACAGACAGACAGACAGACACAGACACAGACAGAGAGAACTTAACTGGCAAAAGCACTTTCCTTGCAATCCTAAGTACCTGCATTAGGTCCTCAGAACCCACAAAATGGGCCAGTAAGACAGCTTAGTGGATAAAGGTGCTTGCTACTGAGCCTGGTGGACTTGAGTTCAATTCCCAGAACCCGAGTTGAGGAAGAAGAAAACTGACTTGCGTATTGTCCTCTGACCTCTATATGTACACTATGATATATATGCTTCCCCCCACAAATAAGGATATAAAACAAGACCACCAAAAAGAAAGCTGTTTTGTAATTCTAGCACGTGAGAAACTTGATCTCTGAGGCTCCCTGGCCAGCAGGCAGCCTGATGGGTGAGCCGCACACCAATGAACAATTAAACAAAGGGATGACACTTAAGGAACAACACCAGAGTTAGACTCTGGCTTCCACATGTGTTCACATGTACACCTGTACACACACTCAAGAACACCGAGGTTAGCCTCTGGCTTCCACATGTGCACACATGTGCACCTGCACACACACTCAGAACACCGAGGTTAGCCTCTGGCTTCCACATGTGCACACATGTGCACCTGCACACACACTCAGAACCCTGAGGTTAGCCTCTGGCTTCCACATGTGCACACATGTACACCTACCTGTACATACACTCAGAACACCGAGGTTAGCCTCTGGCTTCCACATGTATACACATGTGCACCTGCACACACTCTTAGGACACACATTTATACAAAAGAACCTTCGAAAAATTTCTGTATTACAGTTGAAGAGGGTTTTTTTGTTTTGTTTTGTTTTTGTTTTTTGGTGTTTTGTTTTGTTTGAGAAATAATCTCACTGTGGAGCTCTGACTGGCCTGGAACTCACTTTGTTGATCAGAGGAACCTTGGATTTACAGAGCTCTACTTGCCTCTGCCTCAGAGTGCTGGTATTAAAGATGTGTATCATATCCAATTAAACAGTTGTTTAAAAATACTTTTAATTTATTTTGTGTGGTTGTGTTGTCAGGGCCATGTACATGCATGACACGTGGAGATCAAAGGACAACTTCTGGAAGTCAGTTCTTTCCACCATGTGGGTCCTGGAGATCAAACTCAGGTCTTTAGCTTGGCATCAGGAGCCTTAACCCACTGAGCCATCTTGCTGACTAAGCAGTTAAGATCTTTGTGTTTTGTGGAATCTGGGATCCCATCCTGGTTGTACATGTTAGGCAAGTGCTTCACTATTGAGCTGTATGTCTGGGTCCTAGGCTAGTGCTTTTTATATTTATAGCTTAAATAACTACCTAATTCTGATGGAACATGAAATGATGGTTTTTGTTTTGTTTTGTTTTGTTTTGTTTTTTTTAAGATTTATTTTATTTATTTTATGTGTATGAGTACACTGTAGCTGTACAGATGGCCGTGAGACATCATGTGTGTGGCTGCTCTCTGGCCCCGCTCACTCCTACGTAATTCACTGTATCTGTCTTCAGACGCACCAGAAGAGGGCATCAGATCTCATTACGGGTGGTTGTGAGCCACCATGTGGTTGCTGGGATCCGAACTCAGGACCTTCTGAAGAGCAGTCAGTGCTCTTACCCGCTGAGCCATCTCGCCAGCCCCTTGTTTTGTTTTTTAATCCTGCCTTAGTAAGATACTTAACCCTGATGGTGTGGAGGTGAATGACCCCAGGTTATCCAAGTGTGGCTCTTTCAGTCTCCAGTAAACTTGTTCCTCTTAGCTAAGCATTCTAATCAGATGTAGTTGTTCTCTCCATATGTTTACCTTAGGAGGCATACTGACAGGGGAGTGACATAAACTGTTAGATTCTGCTCTTTAGTTCATGTATATGGGTGTTCTGTCTAGCCTGTGTCTGTGCACCACATGCATGCAGTGCCCAAGGAGAACAGAAGGGCGGGGGGGCAGATGCCCAGTCCTGGACTTGAGAGCTGCCATGTGCATGCTGGGAACTAATCTTGGTTCCTAGAGTAGAGTGGCCAGTGCTTTTGACCACTGAACAATCTTCTTTTTAGATTCCAAAATCTGATTTTTCCTTTCCATTCAGAAGCACAAATGGAGTTTTAATTTTAGTTGAATACTTTAAATCTTTCTAATGATTTTTTTTCTAATTATAGGAATTATTTTATATAGAGGTCTTGTGAAACCATTGCAAAAATCAAGTGATGATCATTCAAAGAGTGGTACTGAATTCGAGACCTGGTATGTATGATTCTGTGGTAAATGAACAGTTGTGGTCTCTAGTAATTATAACACACATGGAAGAATAAAAACCAACATGATGTCAGGGTAGCAAACTAATGTAGGAAAGTTAATTAAGACTAGTAAATTTTGAATATCAAGTTTGAAGCCAGCCTGGTTTACAGAGCGAGTTCCAGGACATCCAAGGCTACACAGAGAGACCCTGTCTTAAAAAAAAAAAAGACTAGTAAATATATTAGATGAACTGTCTTAAACAATGTCATATTCAGTTTTCAGACGGTTACCTTTCAAGGCCATTGAATCCTAATATTTGAAAGGTTATATTGAAAGTATAATTTTAGAAATTTTTTCCTTGTGGTAGGTGTAACCAATTCTTAAAATTTATTTTTCTACTTCATACCATCTTATACTAATACTGATATCCACCTGAATCATAGAAGCATATGTGTGGGAGGAATCTAAGAAATATTGGCCGTTGTTTTGTGGGCCTGTTTTGTTGCTCGCCTACTGTGTTTTCTGCCCTTAGTTTTAGGGTGGTGAACAGTTGGTTTGAGACCTTCACATTGGACCCCCACCTTGGAAATCAGACGGTTCTTGAAAGGAAGTTTGCTAATGTTAAACGTAATTCAAGACAAACACACTATGATGATGATAGCGTCTGCTTCAACGTCTTTCTCAAACCTTGAAATTTCTAATCACCTTCTTTTTTTTTTTTTTTTAAGATTTATTTATTTATTTATGTATTCACCATTGCTCTCTTCAGACACACCAGAAGAGGGCATCAGACCCCATTCCAGATGGTTGTGAGCCACCATGTGATTGCTGGGAATTGAACTCAGGACTTCTGGAAGAGCAGTCAATGCTCTTAACCACTGAGCCATCTCTCCAGCCCTAGTTACCTTATTTTTAAGACTTTAAAAACAAAACAATAAATGTTCACCTGAGTCTCTGTTTGTTTCTTAAAATGAAGATGGAAAGCTTACCTAACTTTATTTTGCCTTTTCTGTTACTTTGTAACTTTTAATTCCATAATTAAAAGAAAAATTTGAATTCAATTTTTTAAGAATTTATTTTATTTTGTAGATGGGAATTTGCCAGCATGAATATGTGTGTGTATTATGTGTATACTTGGTACCATGGATCCCTTGAAACTGGGGTTACAGACTGTCCTAGTCTGGGTTTCCATTGCTGTGAAGAGATACCATGATCAAGGCAACTCTTTTTTTCTTTTTTTAAAGATTTTATTTATTTATTTATTTATTTATTTATTTATTTATTTAATGTATATGAGAACACTGTAGCTGTCCTCAAACACACCTGAAGAGGGCATCGCATCCCATTACAGATGGTTGTGAGCCACCATGTGATTGCTGGGAATTGAACTCAGGACCTCTGTAAGAGCAGCCAGTGGTCTTAACCTCTGAGCCATCTCTCCAGTCCCCAAGGCAACTCTTATAAAGACAACATTGAGCTGGGGCTGGCTTACAGGTTCAGAGGTTCAGTCCATTATCATCATGGCAGGAAGCATGGCATCGTCCAGGCAGGCATGGTGCAGGAGGAGCTGAAGTTCTGCATCTCATTCTAAAGGCAAAAAGAAGACTGGCTTCCAGGTGGCTAGGAGACTGGTCTCAAATCCTACCCCACAGTGACACAATTCCTCCAACAAAGCCACACCTACTCCAACAAGGCCATACCTCCTAATAGTGCCATTCCTTGGGCTAACCATTCAAACCATTATGCAGACAGTTGTGAGCTACCATGTGGGCACTGGGAATTGAGCCCTAGCCTTCTAGAGGAGTAGCCAGTGCTCTTAACTACTGAGCCATTTCTCCAGGCCAAGTTCAATTTTTTTCCTTTTTTTTTTTTTTTTGAGAATTTATTTTGTGTGTATAGGGGTTTTGCCTACATGTATGTCTGTCTACCATGTGCATGCAGTGCTCTTGGAGGCCAGAAGAGGGCATTTGGATCCCCTGGGACTGGAGATGGTTGTTAGTGTCTATGTAGGTGGTGGGAATCAAACCCCATGCCCCTGGAAGATCTGCAGGTGCTCTTTACCCACTGAGCCATCTCTCCAGTCATCCTGTGTCCCACCCCTGACCTCCTGACTTCTGTCTTCTCTCCCTTCCATTTTTTTTAAAGCGGTCTCTCTACGTAGCCTTGGATGGCCTGGAACTCACCACATACACCAGGATGACTTCAAATTCAGAGTTACTGTCTGTCTCTTGGGAGTACCTTAAATCCTAGGGTAACATGTAGAAAATAACAAATGTCTAGGCTTGGTGGTGTTCACTTTTAATTCCAGCATGGGAGGCAGAGGCAAGAAGATCACCAAGTTGGAGGCCAACCTGGTCTATATTTGGAGAACTGTGTAGCGAAGGCTACAAAGTGAGACTGGGGCAAAAAAGCAACTTTTTAATTTCATGTTTTTGCCTGAAAATTTAGGGAAAAATGGAAATCCAGTTGCAGAGAATTTCAGGGTGGAAGAATTCAGTTTACCAGATACTATCAATGAAGGACAAGTTCAAGTGAGAACTCTTTATCTCTCTGTGGATCCTTACATGGTAAGAAGCAGGGTGTTGGAAGTTGAAAAATAATTCTGTTTTTGTATTTTAATGTTGCTGCATCAAGATTTTATTGTGTTTTCTGTATGATTAAAGCATCTATGAACTATGTTACCTTTATTTTTATTCATTGATGCTATTAAAGAATACTGTAAGCTAGAAATGGTGGTATATACCATTGGTCCCAGCATTCAGAAGGCAGAGGCAGGAGATTGTCTGTGAGTTTGAGGCCAGCCTAGGCTACATAACTCCAGGATAGCCAAGCCTGGTACATATAGCTCCAGAACAGCCAAGGCTATGTAGTGAGACCCTTTTTGAAACAAACAAACAAACAAACAAAAAACCAATAACGACAACAACAACAACAACAACAAAAACTGTAGAAAAATGTGGTTAATGAAGTTCTTCCAAATGACGAAGCTACTTCTCAGTAGTAAGTAAAGCTTTAAATTAAGGTAATAAGATAATATGAAAAATTCTCTCATGGGGCAGTGAGATAGCTCAGTGAGTAAAGGCACTTGTGCCAACCCTGATCCCTAGAACCTACATGTGGAAGGAGAGATCCAACTCCTGTGAGTTATCCTTTGACCTCCATGCTTGTACTGGGACACTGTCATATAAGCCTTGGTTGGTTCCATTATTTGACAATCATGATAAGCTATGAACATTTGCATACAAATTTTTATATAGACTGCTTTCATTTCTCTTGATACGTACTTAGAGATAAAAATGTTTCCTTATATGGTAAATACTCTCGAAAGCCCATGAGGCTGCTGTACTTGTCCCTTGGAAATGCAAGTCCCGAAGACCAGAGGCCCTGCAACTCTGAGGTCTAAGGACAGAAGAAAGATGTCCACTCGAGTGGGGGGCAGAGTTATCCATATTCTAGGTTTTTTTTCATCCAGCCCCTGACCACTTGACTAGACGGTGCCTTATGGGCAGATAGAACCCTCGGAGCCCACCACTTTATATGCAGATTCCCCAGGAAACGCCCTCTTCACAGACATACTTAGAAACAACACTTTATGCATCAAGTAAGCACCTCTCTCTTTTAGTCAGACATAAAAATTAAGTCTTTCTCTCCCTTGCACCCCCCATCATCCTGGGCAGTTTGATGTTGGGCAAGCACTCTACTATTGCACTACAACCCCACTGACCCCTCAGGTGAATCATCACAGGGTTCAACTTCAGTCTTTTGCAGGTGGACATACAATGGTGTCAGTACTACTTGTTGAATGACTGTACTTTGCTCATAGTACCTTTGTTGGAAATCAGCTGCCCATGAGTGGACATGGCAGCTCACACCTGCATCCCAGCCGTCGCAGCACTGGGAAAGCTCAGGCAGGAAGGTCACTGCAAGTTTGAGGCTACCTGAGTTACACTGAGCCCTTATCTCAATAATAAAAATGTTTTATTAGTTTGTGTGTGTGTGTGTGTGTGTGTGTGTGTGTGTGTGTGTGTACACGTGTGCCACAGCACACGTATGGAGGCCAGAGGAAAACATGCAGGACGGAGTCTGTTTTCCCCGTCTACCATTTGAGTCCTGGTTATCTATTTGGACTGTCAGGGTTGGCAGCACCTTTACCTGCCAAGCCATCTCAGTGGACTTATACATTGGAGGGTTTTTCTTTCGGTCTTTGAATTTGTAAACAATTTGTATCAGTTATAACTACTGAGCCATCTCTCCAGCCCCACTTTATTTTTTAAATCAGTATGTGTGTATATGTGTATGTGTGTGATTTGTGTGCAAGCATGCATGTGCTAGGACATATATGTGGAGGTCAGAGGATAGCTCTTTGGAGTCAGTTCTTTCCTTCCTTTATGTGGGCTCCGGGATCAAACTTAGGGTATCAGGCTTTATTGTCTGAGTCACTTCTGGCCCACTCCACTTTAATTTTTTAGATGGTCCCTCATTGAACCTGGAGATTCTGATCAGCCGGATTGGCTGGTGAGCAAGCTCCAAGATCTGCTTAGCTTCAGCCGCAGCCCCACCTGTGCAGATGTTACAAACACACATTTTAAAACTCTCAAAGGGAAAAGCTGGCCTGCAGACGGCTTCCTTAATGAATTCCACTCATTTTTTTTCGATTTTTTTTTCAAAAAAAATTTTTTTTTTCGGGACAGGGTTTCTCTGTGTAGCCCTGGCTGTCCTGGAACTCACTCTGTAGACCAGGCTGGCCTCGAATTCAGAAATCCGCCTGCCTCTGCCTCCCAAGTGCTGGGATTAAAGGCGTGTGCCACCACCGCTTGGCTCATTTTTCAGTTTTTAAAAATCACATATATGTGTATGTGTTTGTGTGGGTGCTTGCATGTGCTCATTCATGACTGCTATGGCTCACATGTGGAGGCCAGAGGACAACTTTCTAGAGTTGATTCTTTTCTCCTACATTCCTGTGGGTTCTGGGGACTGAACTCAGGCTTGCTGACAAGTGCTTTTACCTGCTGAACCATCAAAATAACCTCATTTATGTGTCTTTTTTTTTTAATGCCAGAAGAATACTGTTTTGATTACCACAATCCAATTTAGAATAGATCTAAATTACTTTTCAATTGTATTTTTTTACTGGTAAAAGCTACTGGTTTCCCCAATTTTTGCAGGAAAAAAAAATCCTGGAGAGATGGCTCAGTTGTTAAGAGCCCTTGCTGTTCTTCCAAAAAAACCAGTGCTTAATTCTCAGCACCCAGAAGGCAGTTTACAACTATCTGTAACTCCAGTTCCAGGGGACCTGACACCTTCACACAGATGCAAGCAAAACAGCAATACATGTGAAATAAATATAATTAATAGAAAGAAGAGAAAAGAACAGGGTAGAGCAAGAGAGACTTGCATGGTTTCAGTTGATAAATTAACCTTGCTTCAGTGAGAGCTGTCTTCTCTCCAGCGCTGTAAGATGAACGAGGACACTGGCACTGACTATTTGGCACCGTGGCAGCTGGCGCAGGTGGCTGATGGTGGAGGAATTGGACTTATAGAGGAAAGCAAGCACCAGAAGTTGGCTAAAGGCGATTTTGTGACTTCTTTTTACTGGCCCTGGCAAACTAAGGCAATTCTAGACGGGAATAGCCTTGAAAAGGTGATGTATAATATCAAATTTTATCCTTATTATTTCTGCATTCATACTGTTTTGTTAGAAGGAGAATGACATTTTCTTTTAGATAATGTAGAATAATAATGCCAAATATACAAATATATGCAATAATAAATATAATAATGCCAAAATGTGGAAAGATTTTGTCTTTCTTTACTGTTGGCTATCAGACATTATCAAAGAACGTTATCATCTCAGATTGAATATATAATAGAAAGCTGAGCTATAAGCATAAAAATATTTAATACTGGGGGCTGGAGAGATGGCTCAGCAGTTAAGAGCACTTACTATTCTTCCAGAGGTCCTGAGTTCAATTCCCAGCAACCACATGGTGGCTCACAGCCATCTGTAATGGGATCTGACGCCCTCTTCTGGTGTGTCTGACTACAGCTACAGTGTATATATGTATAATAATAAATAAATCTTTAAAAAATATTTAATACTAAGAACTAGAAATCCCCCTTATAATTAGATATGCTAAAGTTTCCTGAGAAATAGCTAAATATATGCGGAATGTGTTTACTTGATAATTGGAAGTCATCTTATGTCAGAAATCCAGATTTCAGTCATTGAGCCATGTAGAATGACCAGTACTTGTTTTGTCCTATAAAAACTGGCAACTTCATGTAATTTGACCTAAAGATCTATCAATAGAGATGATGCTTTATTTCATTTTGAAATCGGGTCCCTCTACACAGCCCTGGCTGGCCTAGAACTCACTAGATAGACCAGGCTGCCCTTGAACTCAGGGAGATCTGCCTACCTCTGTCTCTCCAGTACTAGGATCAAAGGTACAGTGCAAGCTACCACCATTCGCACCTTTGAATACATTATATTTATTATTGTTTGTTTGTTTGTTTTGTTTTGTTTTGTTTTTCAAGACAGGGTTTCTCTGTGTAGCCCTGGCTGTCCTGGAACTCATTCTATAGCCTAGGCTGGCCTTGAAGTCAGAAATCCGCCTGCCTCTGCCTCCTAAGTGCTGGCATTAAAGGTGTGTGCCAACATTGCCTGGCTATTATTGTATTTTTATAATTACAAATGTTTTGTTTTGTTTTGTTTTGTTTTGTTTTGTTTTTTGAGACAGGGTTTCTCTGTATAGCTGTCCTGGAACTCACTCTGTAGACCAGGCTGGCCTTGAACTCAGAAATCCACCTGCCTCTGCCTCCCAAGTGCTGGGATCAAAGGCGTGCAGCACCACCGCCCGGCCAAATTTTTAACTTGTTTGTGAGAGCTACCAATGCATAAATATTAACAGGTTTTCAAATTTAACAAAATGGATTGGGCAACCATGAAGGAAGCGCTCCTGGGAGACTAACTGTGATAAGAACTATTGCCAAGCTGGGTGTGGTGGTACATACCTTTATTCCTAGAACTTGAGAGGCAGAAGCTGGAAGGGCACCTTAGGGAAGATGCCTACACGGCTCCTGTGGAGCTCCTACCATCCTAGATATTGGTTCCTGCAGTCAAGAGTAACTGTCTTAAAATGACTTTCCGCATTTGCCTTTAACACTTGCCTCAAGGCTAGAGTGTAGTCCAGAGGAATGGAGTTTTCCTAGTTCTGGAGTGAGCCTTTGTTTAATCACCAGCACTGTAAAAAAACAAAATGAAATGATAAATCCCTTGCCTTTTGTTACCCTTTGAATGTCATCATGCTCCTCATCGTTATTACATTTGATTAAAGGTGTGTGCCACCACTGCCTGGCAAACAGAAAGGTTTTTTTTTGTTTGTTTGTTTTTTAGATTTATTTTTTTTAAGACTTATTTATGCTGGGCAGTGGTGGTGCATGCCTAGAATCCCAGCACTTGGGAGGCAGAGGCAGGCAGATTTCTGAGTTCAAGGCCAGCCTGGTCTACAGAGTGAGTTCTAGGACAGCCAGGGCTACACAGAGAAACCCTGTCTCAAAAAAAAAAAAATTATATAAGTACACTTTAGTGTCTTCAGACACACCAGAATAGGGAATCAGATCTTTTTATGGATGGTTGTGAGCCACCATGTGGTTGCTGGGATTTGAACTCAGGACCTTCAGAAGAGCAGTCAGTGCTTTTAACTGATGAGCCATCTCTCCAGCCCATGGAGTGGTTCTTGTGAGCCCCTACCTCCCATGAGATGGTGTCATGGGAGCTCAATCTTGTGTAGGTTTTAGTAGATAACTGTAGCTGCTCTGAGGTGGACTGTCATGGCCATGGCGTCCATGCCTTGCAGACGATATGTTATCCTTTTTTATGGCTCTGACATTACTTCTGCTCCCTCTCCTTTCCTGTTCTCACCTTTAGAGTGGGTGATACTGATGTCTCAGTTGTGGTCGGGCTTTCAGGAGTCACTTATTCTCAGCGCTTTGACCAGCTATGAGGCTGTGCAGTTACTGCTGCCTACTACAAAGAGACTCACCAAAACTGACAGCAACAATTTGGGCAGAAGCATTATGTAGAAGGCACATCAAGTCTACTAGCAAAGCAAATGCCTCCCCATTAGGGCTGTGACCTCCCGGGCCACAGGCTTCTGACCAGGTTTATAGTTGCAGATGTAAATTCCTTCTTTCAGAACTGGACCTCACATCCACTCTGAAAGTGGTTGGTTACCTGTGACACACTTGCTCCTGTTGCATAACTGCGCATTTTGCCTAGAAGATTGGTATTGTTGCAGACAAGGTCCACAGCTGAGAAAAGTACTGATGACTTTCTTCCCCCGGCCACTTGCATGGTACTAAGTCCGCAGGGAGAGGGAGCTTCTAGCTCAGTTAGAGCTTGCTTTCTCTGTGGCTTGCCACTTAAGCAGCCATTAGGATCTTACCAACTAGTTTTGGTGAGCAACCAACATCCATGTCAATTGTTGGGGTAAATCTCCAACCCAAATATGCCCTAGCAATGAAAACACAACTCCGTTAAGATGAATCCATGGTGTGTGCCTACACTGGGCAGATCTACCACTCCTGCAGCTGCCTTTATTCTTTTGGGGTCTATTTCCAACAACTTGAAGGGACATAGCCCACCTCAGGCTGGCATTTTAGTTTCATAATGTATGGGTTCTAGAGCAGCTTAGTTACCTCTCAATGAGTTGGGATTTTTTTTTTTTTTTTTTATTGAATACACTGTAGCTGTCTTCAGACACACCAAAAGGGGGCATCAGATCCCATTAGAGATGGTTGTGAGCCACCATGTAGTTGCTCAGAATTGAACTCAGGCCCTCTGGAAGAGCAAGACAGTACTCTTAACTACTGAGCCATTTTTCCAGCCCATGAATTGGGATTTTAGATCTATATTTATTTTGGAATTGCAGAGATTTAAAAATGTTACGACTTTGCCTTGTATTTTCCTAGTATACATTTTTTCTCTGCTGGTATATACATGGGAATTGATAAGAAATAGTTTATATAAGAATTGTTAAAGTTGGTTTTGTTAATGTACAGAGAATATTTATTGCTTTTTATTTTTATGTGTACACACATACACACACACTAAAAAATACTACACAGACTGGGGGCTCAGTAGGGACTCACTTCCTGTTCTAAAGGTTAAAAACCCAAGATTGAGGTTCTGGAACATTAAGTTTCTGGCAAAGTCTCTTTCACCTTGCAGGGAAACGCCTTCTTGTGTGATCAAGTACCCTTTCAGGCAGTGAGCGGTGTTGCATATGTCCCTTCTTCTAACAGCATGCATGTATTAGGTTCCCGGATTTATGACCTTATTTAACCTCAAGTACCACCTAATGGTCCTGAAAATGATACTTATCAAGTATACTTATTAAGTATAATGATACTTAGGGGATATAGAAATTTAACATGAAGGTGGTTGGGGAACTATTCAGTCTATAACTTTCGGACTTCATGGCATAAAACAGTAATTTCAGTATTGTTTAAAATCTGTCTTTTACTTTAGGTAGACCCACAACTTGTGGATGGACACCTTTCATATTTTCTTGGAGCTATAGGTATGCCTGGCTTGACTTCCTTGATTGGGATACAGGAAAAAGGTCATATATCTGCTGGATCTACTCAGACAATGGTTGTCAGCGGAGCAGCAGGTGCCTGTGGGTCTTTGGCTGGGCAGGTAAAGTTCCCCCAAATTACCTGACTTTCCTAAAACAGAAGACATCATACATGTATATAATTTAATCACATTATTACATGTGTATAATTTAAAATATAAAACTAAGATCTGGTGACATAGCTCAGTTGGTAGAGTGCTTGCCTAGCATGCATGAAGCTCTGAGTTTGATCCTTATCCCCACATAAAGTGGTGTGGTGATGCACACCTATAATCTCAGCACATAGGGAACGGAGGCAGGAAGATCGGATGGTCAGTGTTATCTTCTGATTTCAAGCCCAGCTTGGACTACATAAAACTTTTTCATAAAAAGGAATTAATGTGTTCTAGGGGTTAGCCATTTGTAAGTTGCTCACGATCTAGCAAATAACCTCACACCCATGCACATGCAAGCAACACTAATTCAACTTAATGGGTTATTTAAAAACAAACAAACAAACGTAGGAGCAGGATGTGTTAAGATGAAGAAGGAATTCCTGAGGGAACGGGAGGAGGGTATGGTTTCTTCTGGCAGGGAAGTCATGATCATAGGTGCCCAAGGCAGCTTGTCCAATTGCTTCAGCACGCAAGAAACAGAAAGCAAGGGATGCTTGTAGTCAGCTTGCTTTCTCCTGTGTGTTCAGTGTGGGACCCTGGGCCATGGAATGGTACCACCCACATTTGTGGTGGGTCTTTCCTTTTCAGTTAACCTAATGTAGATAAGCCATCATGGATATGCCCAGAGGTTTGCTTCCATGGTGATGCTAGATCTTGTCAAGTAGACAGTCAAGATGAGCCATCACAGCAGCTGTGGAGGTTTGACTGAGAATGTCCCCATAACCTCTGTTATTGAACACTTGTTGCCCAGTTGGTGGTGCTGTTTGAGGAGATGGTGCAGCCTGGCCTGGGGGAAGCATGTCACTGGGACAGGTTCTGAGAGTTCATGGTCTCATCCTACAGTTTTGCTTTCCTCTTCCTGCATGTGGCTGAAGGTTTCTATTTCCTGCTCCTGCCACCAGCACCTCTCCATCCCCATGATGGACTCTTGTTCATCTGAAACCATAATCTCTCTTCCTTAGGCTGCTTTTGGTTCTGGTGATTTATCATAGCAATAAAAAGTAACAGACAGAGTAGCTTTTATATTGTGGGAAATAGAATACTATATTTTAGCTGTAATTTGTGTTCTTCACTGCCCTGAAAATTATTGAATTTTCATTCAAATATTGATACTTTGGGTCTCATTACTATACTACGTTTGAATTTTTTTGTTTGTTTAGTTTTTTTGGTGACAGGGTTTCTCTGTGTATCTCTGGCTGTCCTAGAACTCACTCTGTAGACCAGGTTGGCCTTGAATTTAGAAATCTGCCTGCCTCTGCCTCCCAAGTGCTAGGATTAAAGGTGTGCATAACCACTGCCCAGCTAATTTTTTTTAAGTTAAAAGCACTGTCATCAAATCTAAATTGTGACAAATACTGTCTAGGTGTTAATATTGCTGTGATGAAACATTAAAGCTGAGAGTCTATTCTGCTTACATTTCCAGGTAACAGTCCATCATTGAGGGAAGTCAGGGCAAGACCTTAAATGCTACAAACCCAGAGACAAGACCTCATGCAGAGGTGGAGGACTACTCAAGTTCTGGCTTTTTTGTAGAATCCAGGACCATCAGCCCAGGGGTGGTACCACCCACAATAGGCTGGGCCCTCCCACTTCAAACACTAATTAAGAAAATGTCTGTATAGGCCTGCCTGCACTTAAATTTTATGGAGGCATTTTCTCAATTGAAGTTCCTTCCTCTCAGGAGTTGTGTCATGGTGACTTAAGAATTAGCCAGGACAAATGCTCTCTTCTACTTGCAATAATTCTTGTATACTTAACATTTTTATGTCTGTGTGAATATAAAGTCATTTAATTTTCAAAAAATTCCTCCCTAGATTGGCCACTTGCTTGGCTGTTCCAGAGTGGTGGGAATTTGTGGAACACATGAGAAATGCCTCTTTTTGACCTCAGAGTTGGGGTTTGATGCTGCAGTTAATTACAAAACAGGGAATGTGGCCGAACAGCTGCGAGAAGCGTGCCCGGATGGAGTGGATGTTTACTTTGACAATGTTGGAGGTGACATTAGCAATGCGGTGATAAGTCAGGTTGTCTGCTCATTTGTCTGTTACAAATCTCT
The DNA here is from genome assembly GCA_019843815.1 of Montemys delectorum. Classification (NCBI taxonomy): domain Eukaryota; kingdom Metazoa; phylum Chordata; class Mammalia; order Rodentia; family Muridae; genus Montemys; species Montemys delectorum. The sequence continues at coordinate 4,188 of JADRCD010222211.1, read as the reverse complement.
ACTATGTTACATATTAGTTAACAGAAAATAATATTTATTGTGATCTACTTTTGTTTGGTACTGAGGGGGGAGCTATAAAATTACGAGGCACATTCTGAAAGATTGCATCATCATTATTGTATTTAAGTGACACACAAGATTCTCTTGGTACTTTCATCTGATTGCACATCTGTATTCTGGATCTCAGTTCCTGTCTAGCAATATAGTGTTTTTACCTTCAATTTACTTTTGAGAAAAATTGAGAGCTGCAGTTTTGAAATGGTTAGACCCTGACCTATAACTGACCATCTACCAATCACCTTGTAGCCATCACTCTGAGTTGAGTAAGGAGATTGTTTTCCTAGATTATAGGTGTTATGTATTTTGTATTGACAGTGTAGTAAAATATCAACAGTTGATAATAAGAATTTACTATGTGTAAAATTACGTGCAGTTGAGATTAAATTATTTAAATCTAAAGAACTATATTATTGGGCCAGAGAATTGGTTCAGGTTGAGAATGTGTGCTGCTTTTGCAGAGGATCTAAGCTGGATTCCCAGCTTTTATGTCATCTGTGTCGGTCAGGGAACTCGAGTCCAGGGAGAAGTGACGCTCCTGGCCTCCTCAGGCCCTCGCCCCTATATGCATGTATCTGTTGTGGGGTGTCCAGGAAAGACTACTGGGTCATGGCTTTAAAAGTCAATAGAAAGTCTTAATTAGCTGGCTACCAACCACATTACATGTTTAGGATCCTACTGTAGCCCGGAACCTTTCTTAGGGTAAGTGTTTAAGCACAAAAACCGTATCCTAAATTCATAAAGTTCAGCAAGAACAGTTAGTCAGAAGGAGATTAGTGCTAAGAAGCTGAAAGCAAGGTGTGGACTTTGATGGATTAGGGCTTTGTTTTCATTTTGTCAGTTGGTGCTATCTAAGTTTTACAGCCTGAATGGTGCTTCTGTCATGGAGTCAGTTGTGGGGCCTGTTATAGTTCCTACACACAGACCCACACATATACACATAACTAAAAATAATAAAGCTTTTTTTTTTTTTTGGTTTTTCTAGGCTGGCCTCCAACTCAGAAATCCACTGCCTCTGCCTCCCAAGTGCTGGGATTAAAGGCGTGCGCCACCACTGCCTGGCAATAATAAAGCTTTTAAATAAGAAATACATGACTACTAATAAAAGCAGCAAAATCAGTGTCAGTGACAACTCATATAATTCTTTTGGGGATTACCAAACTTTGATTAGTTCTGCATTCCTTTAGAGTGGACTTATTAAAACTTGAAAACTTGTAGGGGCTGGAGAGATAGTTCAGCGGTTAAGAGTACTTGCTGCTCTGGTAGAGGACCTGGTGTGGTTCCTGACATGCAAGTCACGCAGCTCAAGACCACATAGAACTCCATCCAGTTCTAAGGTGATCCAAGGCCCCCGTCTGACCTCCACAGGCACCTGCATGCATGTGGTAAACGTAAAATTCATGCAGGTACACACATACTCACAAATAAAATTTTAAAATAATTTTAAATAGGTAGATCTTCAAAATAAATGTAATTAATTAGCAATAGAGGTTTAAGCATGGTAGTTAAATAGGCTTTTATTGATTAGTCATAAGTCCATCAATTGTAAAGGTGTCCAAGGGTGAATCATCAGTGTTTCTCTATACAGATGAATGAAAACAGCCACATCATTCTGTGTGGACAAATTTCTCAGTACAATAAAGATGTGCCCTATCCTCCTCCACTGCCTCCTGCTGTAGAAGCAATCCAGAAGGAAAGAAACATCACGAGGTGAGCCCTTGACCTTTGCCCTTACTGCCACTCTCACAGGGGCTGGGCTGGGGAGATAAATTACATAGATATGAAATGTATTCAGTTACAGTTCTTTTCTTATTAAACTGAAAAGTATGTATTTAAGAAAGCTCAATATTTGAATTTTGGTTCACTTATTCTCAGACAACTAATACCTCTAGTTTTGACTGTATGAAATCCTGTGAGGATGGGGAAAGAATATTATCCCCAAAGGAAAAATCGCAATGCTGTTGCCAGATAGGTTTTAGAGATAAGCAGAGGTAAACAGTCAAAGTTTAATGTACTTACCCTAACTAACCCTCTACAACTCAGGCAGTTTTAGTGTACTTCCACCTTAACTCCACCTACAACTGCATTTGACCAGACTCAGCGAGGTTGCATCCTAACTTAAAGACTAACAACGATATTACCATTTAAATATTTGACTTTGGGTTCTCACTCTTGAAATGTTCTCTAAATATTATTCTTTTATTCTCTATTTACAGAGAGAGATTTATGGTATTAAATTATAAAGATAAATTTGAGCCTGGAATTCTACAGCTGAGTCAGTGGTTTAAAGAAGGAAAGCTAAAGGTAAAACTTTTGCTCTTTGAACCAGGTATCCTGTAGCTGGCCTTGAACTTGACCTTTAGCTTTTAGCCTACTACCTCTCCCTCACTAGTGTGAGGATTGTAGGCATGCTCTACCCAAGACTAACCAAGTACTCTACCAGCTGAGCCACATCCCCAGCCTGAACTTCTATTAACTATAAAAGTATATATTTTTCTGACATTTGGGATACTTATATTTTATTATGAAGAATTCCTACAAAAGATGGGCTAGAGAAATGGCTCCGCGGTGTAGAGCACACAGTACTCTTACAGAGGAGCCAACACTTTTTCTAGCAAATATTCAGGCTGCTCACAATGACTGTGACTACTGCTCCAGGGGCTCCGTAACCCTCTGAAGCCCCTGAGCAGCTGCATTCATGTGCACTTACTCACAGACACATAGTTCAAAAGTTAGCCTCTGAATAAAATTCCCTCCCAGGTGACTGTAGTCTGACTGTGAAGCCCTTTTATTACCTTTATGCAGATTTTTATTAAGTTCAGGACTGCAGATGCTGCTCTGTGGTTAAGAGCACTTGATGCTTTTGCAGAGGACCTGGATTTGGTTCCCCATACTACCTGCTGTCTCTAACTTCCAGTGCCAGGGGATCCAGTGACCTCTCCTGGCTTTGCAGGGACAAAGTGGTGCATAGACATACATACATAAATATATGCAGGCAAAACACGTATACACATAAAATAAAAAGAAAATCTTTTAAACAGTTTTTTGTTTTGTTTTGTTTTGTTTTGAAAAATGGTTTCTCAGTGTAACCAGTCCTGGCTGTCCTGGACTCACTTTGTAGACCAAGCTGGCCTGGAATTCGTCCTGCCTCTGCCGGGATTAAAGGCTCACACCACCACACCCAGCTCTTTTAAACAATTAAGCTTTATTTCTCATGGGTTATTTACAAAATCAATAGGAATTTCTCCTGAAATCTAAATTTGTAGTTAATTTAACAAATATTTATGAATTGTACTTAGAAATTCTGATACTTTAATTTAATTTTATGTATATAGATATTTTATCTACAGGAATGTTTGTGTACCACTTGCTTGCCCTGGTTCTCACAGAGGCCAGAAGTGGGTGACAGATTCACCAGAACCTGGAGTTACAGACAATTGTGAGATCTCATCTGGGTACTGGGAATTGAACCTGGGTCCTCTGAGAGAGCAGCAAGGGTTGTTAACTATTGAGCCATCTCTCTGGCCCCAGAAATTGTACTTTCTTAAAAGTCACATAAGCACATATTAGAACCCTCTTTGGATATTCTGTTCTTTTGTTATGGAAATGTGTTAAATTTTATATAACTAGAATGAGTCAGTACGGCATTTTAGAAAGTACAGTATAGCTGTAAGCTCACTAATGTGGTATGTTACTTTGGTTCCATATAACCTATTTCTTTGTGATTTCTATAGAGTTCAGTAAATATCCTTTTAATATTTTTTTCTGTGGTTATTCCCACATCTCTTTAAGTTGCTAGACAAAATTAGAAATTATTACTCTAGGGGCTGGAGAGATGGCTCAGCGGTTAAGAGTACTCACTGCTCTTCCAGAGGTCCTGAGTTCCATTTCCAGCAACCTCATGGTGGCTACCACCATCGGTAATGAGATCTCTGCTGGTGTGTCTGAAGATCTATAATGTACATAAAATAAGTAAATAAATCTTTTTTTTTTTTTTTTTTTTTAAAAAAAAGCTCTACCAGGAGGAGTAGTGGAGTACACCTTTAAAAAAAAAAAAAAAAAGCCTGGCAGTGGTGGTGCATGCCTTTAATCCCAGCACTTGGGAAGCAGAGGCAGGAGGATTTCTGAGTT
>JADRCD010222209.1:0-26197 GCA_019843815.1 Montemys delectorum | reverse complement strand
CTTACTGTCAACTCTGTAGAATTGTGACACTTTATCTCGTCCTTGAGGGTCAGGTTATACAGCAGTGTCTGGATGCTGGGCAGAGGCAGCAAGTCACTGGCAGCTGCCACTCAGCCATGAGCGAACCACAGATAGTCTCTCTAGGGTGCCATGTTTCTGAACTTCCAAGTGTTCAGTAGACTTGCTGTAATGGTGCATTTTTTTCCTTACAGTATTTTTCCTTTGACAATGAATTTATTAATCTCTTAGAGCCAGAGAGAGATATAATCCTCAAGTACCAGATAAGGTTCCAGATCACTTTGTAATTATTGAAAACTATACATTTATCAACTATTTGACACATACATACATTAAGTCCAAGTCCTTATAAGCTTCCTTACACAGTACTTTGTGGACCTTTGAAACGATGGGAACTTGGCCCTTACCAATGGCCTTGCAGGTTATGTGGTTTTCTTTCACATATTTTGGAGTATAATCTGTGACTGACCCTCTCTGCAGACGTAATTCACCACCTTTATTATCTCATTGCTAAAACATTTCATTTTAGTTTCAGCATAGTATCCAAGAAAAAAATTATGGGAGTACTGTGAAGTCTTAGTAGGAATAGCTTTTTTATTTTTTTTATTAGATATTTTCTTTATTTACATGTAAATTTTCCCTTTCCCAGGTTCCCCTCCAAAAAACAAACAAACACAAACAAAAACAACAAGAACAAACTCCTTTTGCCTCCCCCCTCCCCATTCCTGCCACACCACCCTCTCCCACTTATTGACCCTGGCATTCCCCTGGGGCACAGAACCTTCATAAGGCCTAGGTCCTTTCCTCCTATTGATGATCGAATTTGCAATCCTCTACCATACACATGCTGCCAGAACATTCAGCTTTTAACACAGCCAAAGCTGCCCTTAGGCTTGCAGTGAAACCTGAGCTGGCACGTACTTGCCACGTAAGACTCACTGGTCATTCAGTAAGCCGGCTGATTCAGTGTGAGTAGTGGACTACAGGTGGGATACAGAGCACTGCTTTTGAGATTTTCTTTTTTAATTTTACTTCTTTCTAACAGAATTTGAAATTCTGTGACTTAAGAAGATTTAGAACTCAAGCAGCTCATCTAGGCACAAATAAATGATTGCTATTTCCCTTTGTATTTTATATCTTTTTGAGAGAGAGATGTCTACAATAAAATTTTCTTTTACCTTCAGCCCAAGTTTCAAAGTTTCATAAAAGTGAAGCCTCTATTGATATTCTTTATTATTTTCAGGGAAAAGAGAATATATACAGTACCAGATGCATAAGACAAAAACCGTAGAAAACATTCCAAATATTTTCTTGTACTTTCACAGGAACTGACTGGCTTGAGTAACCTAAAATTTTCTTGAAACATTGAAGTAAGGTATCTTTTTTTTAAAGTTAAAGATTTAGTAACTACAAAGAAATAAGATTAAGATAATTTTGGCGTTGTCTTTAAATTTTATATTTTCATTTGAACTCTTCCCTTAAGAATCCCCACATGTCAGTGTATACTCACTCATGTCTTTCTTGAACCATTTGGACAAGAGTTGACACATGGCTTGGTGTCGTTTACAGGTTGTAAGAGGATTAATTCTTAAGCTCTATTCATGAATAACCTTACATCTGGCCCTATGAAACAACAAGATCAAGTTAGCACACGTAAGTGAACTAACTAATTGTCACACTCTGGTGAATTCCATATTGAAATAAAGACAAATAGACATCATTAGTATTTGCATTGAAACCAAATTTAAAGGATTTTGAAAAGTTGGATTGCATTTAAACAATGAACCATTTTCATACTAATCCTAAAGTATTGGTAATTTAAAATGTTGAGATAAATAGATAGTGTGCCAGGAATTTGTGTCTGTCTTTGAAGAACTGAGAATACATGACAAAACATAGGAAGTATGGCAGGTAATGTGATGCTTCTAAGATACTACCTTTGTCAAATGATTGTAGAACAGGGAGACATTTGATAAATTTTCCCAAAGGGTGTGGATTACCTGGTGTTTCTCATAATGTACTGATGCATTACTGTGAGAAGGAAGTCACTGAACCTCACGTGGATATATGGTATAGAGACACACACACTGAAGTGTTCCGTTCTCATCCTTCCTGTGTTCAGTGTCATTCTGTCCTGTTACATGTCTCCCTTAAACATTCACAACTTACTAAATCCACATATTTGTCAAGACTAGGATGTGCTGGCTATTTAAGTACAATCCAGACTGATTTATAGGTCTACATATTTCAATAGGATTCTGGGTATGTTAATGTAGAAGTGTTCATAACCTAGGAAAAATTAAAATTTCTTTTGTTGCACATTTTGTATTGCTTTTCATTGTATTATTTGGGATATATCAAAAGGATATTTGTATTGATTTAAGTTTAAATCTGATTTATTGGTTTGATACAAAATAATTTACTAAATCTTCCATTTTCTGTATTATATTCAGTTCTGTATTATACTTCAGTTCACCAAAACCTAGTTGCATATATGGTTTCCACAGGAAGTTTAATCAGCTAAACAGATTTGGTTCTTTGAAATTAGTTTTCGGTTGCATCAGTGCAGTGAAACAGTTCTCTACCTAATTATTAGTATTTTTACCTTTCAGATTTCAAACCTAGTTCCACCTTGTTTGGTTTTAGCCTTATAACCTTTAAATATTTATCTTCTGTAACATTATAATTTGATACAGGTTTTTTATTTCACTAATTTCTTCTCCTTACTGTGTTGCCTACTAAAATGGAAAAATGCTGTTTCATGAAAGAAAAACTAAAAATTCAAACTCCGAGTATATTTTTTTCAAATTAGCCGACTGTGAGAATTACTTACCTACTAAATGTTAAGGGATTATAATTTGAATATTTAAGTAGCAGAAATGTCAAGGGTAAACTGAACAATTAAGCAAATAGGTTTGCTGGCCATTCATTTTCTGTTTGGAGGATTTTGTGTGATACTACATTATTACTGGACTTTCTCCAATACGTGCTTAACACTTCAATTATTAATAAAACTTAGGAAGTACAAATACATAATACCTCAAATACATAAAACTACAAATGTTTAATCTTCTTGCCAACTTTAGCCATCTTGGATTGCTAAGCCAGTAGCAATACTTAATGACCTTTTCTGTTCTTATACTGGTGGACATAGCCATTATTCAATATGCCATAATGAATCATTTTTATCTTCATCTTGCATCTGCTCAGTTTATATAGAATAAATATTTATGCTTTCTCTGTTTTCAGGGCTAGAAGATTCAGATAGAATAGGTTTGAAGTATCAGCTATAATTCATTGCTTGAAAAAAAAAAAAAAAGACCTTATACTGATCCTGTGTCGAAAAGAAAGCCATCTTAATCATTTCAGCTGCAGCTTATAACTGAGATAGCATCCCTCCTTCCTTCCTGAGAGAGTATCTGTAAAGTGAGAAAGCACTGGAATACTTGCGTACACCTCATTGTTTTCTAAGTTAAGTTCTCAGAACAGATTGTTACCTTATTTAAAACAGGGGTGCCATTAACTAACTAATGACCTAATGCCTATTTAGATTTTAAGTTTGCAGCTAGAAATTTCAGTGGCTTGAAACTGCAAACCCCATGTGTTGATTTGCTAGTATCAGAAAAATATTCAGCATTTTGAAAGTATTTTACTGATAGTATATAATTGTTGACTTAGTTGTGGGAGCACAGCCCTGATTTTAGTCCTGCTCTTGCTTAAACCAGTTGACACATTTTAATAGCAATCTTACAACAATGTATACAGCTAAACTTGATTTCATCAATCATTTAAACAACTATGTTTCTAGTCATTTAACTCTCTTTTTTGTTTGTGCCTTAATGAAATGCAGAAGAATAAGAAAAGAAACCTGCTTTTTAGGTATTCTGAATATTATACAATCCTGTTTAATTAATACCAAATTCATACCATATAACATTAAGCATGTTACTATTTTTTTAATCTTTTTTGTTAAATACATTAGACAGTAGAGTATATTTTATACCTAGGTCAATCTTTAAAACATCAAAGAAACTCTTGAATAAACTGAGGCTATTTTCTTTTTAAATTTGTATTATTTCACGTGTGTGTGTATATTGCCAGCTTGTGTATCTGTACACTACATGAATGCAGTACCCGTGGAGGACACTGAAAGTGGAGTTATAGGGTTACAGGATGTGAACTGCCATGGGGTGCTGGGACTTGAGCACTGGGCCCTCTGAAAGAGCAACCTGTACTGGTAACCACTGAGCCATCTCTATAGTCCTGAATCTATGTTTTTCATTATAAGCGTCTTAATTCTATTACAGTATTGAAATGTTGTATCAGAGCCTAAGTTTAAGTCTGTTCTAATTTATAGCAGTTTATAGGAAAGTTTACAGGCTTCCTACAGTACACTTTGACTACTTACTAGTGTTTGCCTTCTGCGTATACATTGAGCTCTGTGTGGTCGTTGTTCACATAACTAGAATTTATATAAAGCCAAAGTTATAACATGCAGAAATATATTCTTATAATAATTATAGTCAGCATATTCTATTCAAATCAGTGCCCTGGCTCTTTATGTTTTTTTTTTCTTTAAGATGAAACATGCAAGACCAATATAAAAGGTCTCTTATATGTTGCTTAGGGTTGGAGACATAATTTTATGCTAAAAGAAAAGTTTGAGTAAATACTGAAGGTAGAACATTAGCAGCCGCTCATGTATATTAGAAGTGACTTATTATCCTTTTGGTTTTTCATTGTGGTTCAGAAATGACAGCTGTAGTTCCAATTGTGATACTCCTGTTGTTGAAACTGAAAGCAAAGAATAGGCTCCATAATACAAACTTTGAGACCTTACACTCCCCCCCTCACACACACACATTACTTCAAACTGTCTTGATTGCCTATTGCTTCACTGAAACAGCTCTTGTTATTCTCCCTTAACTTCCTCTCATCAAACTCAGTATTTATACCCTTGTCCAAAATCACAGTGACAGCACTGAACATTCCTTCTAGTAAAGTTTTTAAGATTCCTGAAACCTGTCCAATCTTGATTTTCTTTCTTCTGGGCTGGCAGTTTCTTCTCAGTATTCATAACTAAAATTTAGATCTTTACCAACTTGTAGTTTAAGTCTGGTTCTTGAACTCCCCACCATCTCTTCGTATTTGTCTCTGAATGATCTTAGTCTCAGGATATATCTGTGTTTGGTGACTTCCAGTTTTCTGATTTTGTCTCTGATCTCTTCTTCCACAGTCAGGATTTTATTGAATATATTTTTCTTTTTTAAAATTAGATATTTTCTTTATTTACATTTCAAATGCTCTCCCCTTTCTTGGCTTCCCCTCCAAAACATCCTATTCCCTCGCCCCTTGCCCCTTGCCCTGCTCACCAACCCACCCTCTCCCGCTTCCTGGTCCTGGCATTCCCTTACACTGTAGCATAGAGCCTTCACAGGACCAAGGGCCTTTCCTCCCATTGATGACCAACTAGGCAATCCTCTTCTATACATATGCACCTGGAGCCATGAGTCCCACCATGTATACTCTTTGGTTGGTGGTTTAGTCCCTGGGAGCTCTGGGGGTACTAGTTAGTTCATACTGTTGTTCCTGCTATGGGGCTGCAAACCCCTTCAGCCTCTTGGATCCTTTTTCTAGCTCCTCCATTGAGGACCCTGTACTCAGTCCAAATGGATGGCTGTGAGCCTCCAATTCTTTATTAGCTCGGCCCTGGCAGAAACTCTCAGGAGAAAGCTCTACCAAGTTCATGTCAGCCAGCACTTGCTGGCATCCACAATAGTGTCTGGGTTTGGTGACTGTATATGGGAAGGATTCCCAGGTGGAACAGTCCCTGGATTGTCCTTCCTTCAGTCTCTGCTCCATAGTTTGTCTCTGCAACTCCTTCCATGGGCATTTTGTTCCCTTATCTAAGAAGGATTGAAGTATCCACACTTTGGTCTTCCTTCTTCTTGAGTTCCTTGTGGTTTGTATCTTGGGTATTCAGAGCTTCCAGACTAAAATCCACTTATCAGTGAATGCATACCATGTGTGTGTTCTTTTGTGACTGGGTTACCTCACTCAGGATGATATTCTCCAGATCCATCATCCATTTCCCTAAGAATTTCATAAATTCATTATTTTTAATAGCTAAGTAGTACTCTGTTGTGTAAATTTACCACATTTTCTGTATCCATTACTCTGTTGAGGGACATCTGAGTTCATTCCAGTTTCTAACTATTGTAAGAAAGGCTGCTATGAACATAGTGGAGCATGTGTCCTTATTACATGTTGGAGCATCTTCTGAGTATATACCTAGGAGTGGAATAGCTGAGTCCTCTGGTAGTACTATGTCCAATTTTCTGAGGAACCACCACACTGATTTCCAGAGTGGTTGTACCAATTTGCAATCCCACCAGCAGTGAAGTAGTGTTCCTCTTTCACCACAATCTCTCCAGCATCTGCGGTCACCTGAGTTTTTTATCCTAGCCAATCTGACTGGTGTGAGGTGGAATCTCAGGGTTGTTTTGATTTGCATTTCCCTGATGACTAAGGTTGTTGAACATTTCTTTAGGTGCTTCTCAGCCATTTGGTATTACTCAGTTGAGAATTCTTTGTTTAGCTCTGTACCCCATTTTTAATAGGGTTATTTGGTTCTCTGGAGTCTTAACTTCTTGAGTACTTTGTATATAGTGGATATTAGCCCTCTATCAGATGTAGGATTGGTAAAGATCTTTTCCCAATCTGTTGGTTTTCGTTTTGTTCTATTGACAGTGTCCTTTGCCTTACAGAAGCTTTCCAATTTTATGAGGTCCCATTTATCAATTCTTGATCTTAGAACATAAGCTATTGGTGATCTGTTCAGGAAATTTTGTTTATTGACTATTTAAGTGTTGGTTTAATATGATAGCTGAAGATCAGCTCTAATTTAATAACGACAAAATAAAATTCTTGGCCCTTCCCTACTTTAATATCTTACTTTTCATATTAAATTCCATCATTCTTGAGAGTTATAAAAATATAAAAATTAGGCCAAACATGTTAGTGTAAACTTCTGGTCCAGCACTCAGAAAGAAATAGATGGATCTCCGTATTCACCAGGGCTACATAGTAAAACACTGTTTCAAAGTGAGAAAAACAAAGGCTGGGGGACAGAATGGAAGAGAAATTAAGGAAAGTGAAGAGAGAGGTCATTCTTAATTATTCTCTATCTGCATGCCCTAATTCCAAAGCATGTGGATTTTTTTTCCATCATGTATACAGTACTCCTACTTACCGGCATTTCTGATGTGTTGCTGGAGCCTGCTCCTTTACATATTTAATTATAGTCTCTTTTAATTTTTTCCCATTCTTTCTTTAGACAACAGAGAGAATGTGCTTAAAATTAAAATCATTTCAGAAAGTTTCTTTCTTTCTTTCTTTTTCTCATTTTATTTTTTATTTATTCACTTTATATTCCCCTCCCCCATCCACTTTCCCCCCATCTTCCCCCCTCCTTCCCTCTGCCTCCTATGACTATTTTATTCCCCCTTCTGAGTGAGACTCGAGCATCCTCACTTGGGCCTGCCTTGTTTAGCTTCTTTGGGTCTTGGAATGTAATATTGTACCTGTGTTTTATGGTTAATATTAATTTGTAAGTGCATACATTTCATGCATGTCCCTTTGAACCTGGGTTACCTCACTCAGGATGATATTTTCTAGTTCCATCCATTTGCCTTAAAAATTTATGATGTCTATACTTTCAGTAGGTGAATAGAATTTCGTTGTAGATGTACCACATTTTCTGTATCCATTCTTCAGTTGAAGGACATTTTGGTTGTTTCAGTTTCTGGCTATTATGAATAAAAATCCAATGAATATAGGTGAGCAGATGGCTTCACCATCCCTTCATCTGACAGAGGGCCAATATCCAAAATTTATAAAGAACTCAAGAAGTTAGGCACTAATAAGCCAAATAACCCAATTAAGAAATGGAGTACAGAGCTGAACAGAATTCTCAACAGAGGAATCTTGAATAGCAGAGAAATACTTTTAAAAAATGTTTAAAGTTCCTAGTCTTCAGGAAAATGCAAGTCAAAACAACTCTAAGATTCCATCCTAACATCAGTCAAAATGGCTAATATCAAAAACTCAAGTGATAGCACATGCAGGTGAGGATGTGGAGCAACAACACTCCTCTATTGCGGGTGGGAGTGCAATCAATTTGTGGTTTTTCAGAAAACTGGGAATGGTTTTACCTCAGGACCCAGCTATAGCACTCCTAGGCATACACACAAGCCACCTCACCCACGAAGACACTTGCTCAGCTACGTTTATGGAAGCTGAAGTTCTTAACTACTCCATGGCTTCTCCAACAAGCCGAAGTAGCATAGTGGCTTATTCAGCTAGCTTCACATTTTACCTCAGGCCAGACTCCCTGGCATTTCTGATGCTCACACATACTGAGCATGCTTGGGCATTGGATCTTTAGCCTCTCTTCCGTGTTCCTAGATTGTCCCTTCTCATGAACAGTTCCTACGTGTCATTCAGGCCTCAAATCCTCTGTCATGGAAGACTTTCCTGACTAACAACTTGCGATGAGTATGTAGCCAATTTCTTTCACTTCATCTTCTCTCCCAACTATATCAAAATATTATAAAATAGTCTTTTTATTTATATTGTCTGACAGTTTCCCCCATAGGAATTGAAAAATATGTTGTTGCTCACTACTCTTTTTCCTTATCATTTAAGCAGGCCTGGTGAATAGTAAATGCATTTTTGTTGCTTAATAAATAAATAAGGACCAATTACCTAAGTTCAATAATTTCTAAGAGTTATTTGCATAGAAATAATAAGATTGTTAAAATAGGAAGTAAAAATCATTTTCACCCTGGTTATGGAAGAAAAATCACTTATCTTCTACTTTGTGCATCTGAGTTCTAAAATTCCCATTGCCTTTTCTGAGGTTATACCAACACTACGTACTAAAGGAGGATTCACATGGGGTTGGTTATCTGACTCCAGAGCCCATGCCTGCAGGTATTTGGAGTCAATAATATCATAATTATTTTTCATTGTAATATCATTTGAGCTATAGACACAGACATAAACAAATTCTTCTGTATGTACTGTTTGTCATCCTAAGTGTTGAGATGGTCACCAATTCAGTGTTGACTTAACTGGGTATACAGTTCAAGACTGTAATTCAGGACCCATGAACTCTGATTCAAGCTCTGCTATTAATTAGCTACAGGGCCCTGGGGAAATCAGTTTTATCTTCTGGGACTGGCTTGCTTTTTTCTGGAGTGAACAGAACAGGCCATATGGTCATTACATGAGATACCATCGAGTTTTAAGCCAGTGAACTCCCATTAGGAAAGGGTAATCTGGAAGAGACATCTGTGGGAAAGCCATTGTAGTTTATCTTCTCTGACTTTGGATTTGTCATGTGTCCAGTGCTTTTGCAAAGTAACAATTTGCTTTTCTTCATAATACATAGAGGAAGGTGGTTTGCCCTCTAATCAGGTCATGAAATTCAGCAAAGTACTTAATAAAATGCTAATATAAAATATAAAAGCTTTTTAATGTAATTTTATCCACTATTGATTTTTCTTATATTACTAATTTAAGGTCTTTACTAAATTACATTATTTTTGTAATCAGTAATACAAATGAGTCTTGACTGTTCTAGATGTACAAATATGAGTGCATTTCACTAATAATTATACCTTATTTCTTTCTTATTTGTCTTCAAAAGAAGATTAAGAGACAGCACTCCGTTTATTGCCACCTTGAATTTAGCTGTAATGATCCCAGCTTTTATGTTGAAAACAAGCATATCGTCAGTGTTCTATACAGCCTTGGAAAAATCAGTCTCTTATTAAATATTTATTGTGTTGTTGTGGTGTGTATGAGACATATGACAAAAACTACTTATGAAGTAGACCTCTTATATCAGGATGACCAGTGATTCAGGCTGCCTAAACTGAGAGGAGACAAATTGGAACAGAGATTAAAATTCTTGCTCTTGCTAGCTGTATTCCTGATTGAATTTTTTTAAATACTTTATGCCAACAAGACAGGTCAAGCAATAGTGAAAGTTTAAAATGTACAGACATTCAAATACAGATATTTCTATTTTTAAAGACAAAGCAAAAAAGCCATACAATTATCTGTATATATTGCCTGTCTCTGATATATAAATTCATAAATATTTAAATATTTCACAACTGCCTATATGAACACATAATTATATACAAATACATATGTATATATGTCTATATACTTTATATGTAAATACATAAATATGTTTCACAACCTCATATTTCTTAATTACAGCATTGCATCAAAAGTGTACATTAGTTTGTCTTTTTTTATTTAAAGACTCTTAAGGGTGAACTTTTACCTTTCCTAAAATCCTGTATGGACCTACCTCTGTAGACTTGAGTCTTCCTAAAATAGCTGTGCTTCCATCTTTAGAAAATAAGCTTTTGTTTGTTGCCGTCGATCATTTGAGAACTCCGTAGCCCTGACCTTCCCTATACGAGCTGATTTTAGGCCCTGGCAGCAGTGTGTGTAAGGTATAACAGACTGTCGTGTTGCTCAGAAGCTGGTCCTTGCACCAGTCTCCAGGGCATCCTCTGCTTCTCTTATTTGTATGTTCTCTCAAGATTTAAGAACTGTACCACAACAAACCCTGACTGTTGGCAAAAACTGTACACCTCCCCTTGTTCTCAGTATTACTTTCTTTGTTTTCAGTCACCCAGCATCTAAAAATACAAAATGGAAAGTTCCAGAAATAATTCTTCGGTTTTCTGTTTCATGCTGTTCTGAATATCACATACTGTCTTACTAGCCTACTCTTTCCTTCCTAGAGTGTGAATGCTTTCTTTGTCTCCTGTATCCAGGCTGTGTAGATCGTCCATTCATTAGCATCTCTTACAGTTAGCAGATCTATGGTCCCAAGGGCATAGGAACTTGTCCTCAAGTGTACACGTGGCCTTTCAGCTATAGCCTAATACTGCTTGAAAGATAGCCTGTGTGCTATTACCTCCATTCACTCATCACAAAACATTGTACTGTCTCATGTCACCATGAGGAAATGAGGGGGAGCAGGCATAGGAAGATGTCTTAAGAGGAAAAGAGAGAACATATTCACCTAACTTCCATTGTAGTGTGTTGTCATAATGTTTCATTTGTTATTGTTATTCTTAGTGTGTCATTGAGTATGTACTAAACTATGCATGGTAGGAGAAAGCACAGTACACAGTACACAGCGCAGTCCTTTGTGTAGTTTCACTATATGAAAATATATTGCTGCTAAAAAGGAAGACCACTGTTTTTAGAAAAACTACAAAGGTAGTTAAGATGGTTATCAAATTTTTCATAAGAAATATTCAGAGAGCATAGTTGCCAAGGGTTTAGATAGGAACCTTAATGTTGTTATCTCTTTCAGGGTAAACCTTGGCTGTGATACTGTTTTTCTCTTCAGTGTTTTTTTTATTTTATTTTATTTTATTTTATTTTATTTTATTTTGCCTCAGCTGATATTTTTCATTATAGATCTGCATAAGAGTGATAATTAATAACCATGTGACAGAGTCAATGTTAGGTTGTCTTGAAATCTTTCTGCCAAAGAAATTAGTCCACTACCTTTAAATTTAACCTCAAACAAGTTTTTAGGACTAAACTAGAAAGCAAAATATCACTAGAATAGTCCCTAAGGTAAAGTTGCTAAGATTGTTAGCCTCTGAACCACTTGAGCTGGGCCTCTGCAGGTTCCATAGCTCTCAGCATCATTGTCTTCATCCAAACTCCTACTAGAATGACCCACTAGCCTCTATGTACAGTATGCAGTGCAACCACTTAACGACCACACGTCAGAGCCTCTAACATCTTCCATGTTCATTGGACAACCGTGATGGTCAGGTCTGCCCCAGCACTAGCCCGCTACGTAGGATCAACTTCTGTCTTAGGTGTCTGCGGTTATGGCAAAACGCAAGGTCAAGGCAACTTAGGAAGGGATTATTTAGGGCTTGTGGTACGAGTTCTTTATTATCATGGCTGGGAAGCATGGGAACAGTCAGGCACGGTGACTAGAGGACCTTCTGAGAGCTCACATAGCAAACAGCAAATAGGGGGAGGGGGAAGAGAACTTAAAATGGCATCAAGTCTTTTGACACCACAAAGTTTGTTCCCAGGGGCATACTTTCTCCAACAAGGCCACATGTCCCAAATAGCCAACTGGGGACCAAGTATTCAAATGCCTGAGTGTGGAGAACAAAAAATCATTTAAATTACAACAGGATATTTCCCCTAGAATTTTCTCCTGAAAGTTAAAGGGCCCTATATTTTCCTGGTATTTTACATATCATAATTTCAGTGACTTAGTTCTTTGAACAATCCATTGTTTCAACAGATTATAAGCCTTGTGTGGCAGAGACTATATAGGAGTGGCCATTTTTTTTTAAGTCCAATAAAGTACTATCACATAGTTATTTGATTTGATCAAGGATGGTTGTATGCATAGCTTTCATGTCTTTCTTTTTAAATGGGATATTTAAATATTCATTACATAGAATAATATTGGCATAGTCTCATATTCTAGATTGTAAAACATTGAAAAGTACATTATATCAATAGAATCATTAGCTGCTTAAAGAGACCATTGGTTAAATGATGCATTGTCATATAAGCTTTGTAAGTGATTTGAATCTTGCCAACTGTCCTGCATTTGGGGATTGTTTAAATACATACCAGTAGATGAGTTCATTATAGTAATAACTTAAAGTAAATGGTTTGAAATTTAATTTAACAGTTACTTAGTAGCCAAGAGATAATCTTTAAATTCAGGAAATAAGCATACGGGTAT
Source organism: Montemys delectorum (assembly GCA_019843815.1). NCBI lineage: Eukaryota > Metazoa > Chordata > Mammalia > Rodentia > Muridae > Montemys > Montemys delectorum. The sequence continues at coordinate 13,353 of JADRCD010222209.1, read as the reverse complement.
ATATTTGTTCCTGATAATAAAATTCCACTATAGAGGATTTTCCTTTTGCATGTGATTTTTACAAAGCACTTAAATTTTTTTGAAGTAAATAAAATATCCTTTTTATTCTATAAAAAGTTAATGTGCCATAAGAGATATGTTACTTGGAAATCTAATGAGCTATTAATTTCTAATAAAACAATGAAGATTAATGGACTTACTCTGGGGAAATAGCACTCAACTTGAATTAAATTGAATTTGAGAGAGTTTAGTCAGATCATTTGAGAGGAAGGTTATTATAATTTGGTTTCTAATAAGTTTATTTCTAAAGATTTAGCCCTTGATGTGGAGTTAGTCTTTTTTTTATTAGATATTTTCTTTATTTACATGTAAATTTCTCCTTTCCCAGTTCCCCCTCCAAAAAACAAAAAAACAAACAAAAACAACAAGAACTAACCCCTGTTGCCTCCCCCATCCCCATGCCTGCCACCCCACCCTCTCCCACTTATTGGCCCTGGCATTCCCCTACACTGGGGCACAGAACCTTCACAGGGCCAAGGTCCTCTCCTTCTATTGATGATCAAATTTGCAGTCCTCTACTATACACATGCTGCCAGAACGATCAGTCCCACCATGTATAGTCCTTGAGAACAGTTTATGTTAGACTGGGAAATGACTCATCTTGAAGATACAAGAAACCTCACTTTGGAGAGAAGAAAGTGTTTGATAGCCCATCTTTGTACAGCACTACTCTTTAAAAAGCAGACATCCTTACATGATGCCAAGGGTTGAAAATATATTCTAGATTCTTCCAAAATAAGTACCTTGTTTAATCAGTAGAAGCTTGTCTGTAAGTCACCAGTAGCAGAAAGGACGCTAGTTCTTTAGAAGTAGGTTCCGACATTTTCCCATAATGCAGAGGTTGTTATTGTGTTTAAGAGAAAATTTTTATTTTCCTCTGTGTAGTAGACATTTTGAAACACCCGATTCAAGGTATTAAAGTAAAATGACATTATTATTGAGAATGTCTGCTAGCCAAAGAAGACATAATTGAAAATAAAAATTGATCATATTTACAAATCATTACAGCATTTATAGTTACACTTGTCACAATACAGTTAAATCATGTTCTAATAGTTCTTAAACTATAAGAACTAAAAAAATACATGACATGAGTTTCACTGGTGAAATATTTCTCAATAACTTTAATTTTCTGACAGGCAGTAAATACTGATTTATAGTGTAGAGTCTGTAATGAGCTATCAATATTGTGGAGAGCTCTGGTATTTACAATTGAATACTAATGAATTCTCTTTCAGCCAGAGTTCAGAGTTTTGTGAAGACATTGTAAGTACAGGTATTAAATAAGCACAAGGTTATTATAAAAAGAGAGGGACAAGAAAAAGTAAGACGCACCCACCTGGGCATGGGCCGGTCAAGTAGGAGTGGCCGTGGATACTATTTAACTACATAATACTTAAGAACAAAGTATCTTTACTTCAGAGTGTTTGCTGTTCATTTGCCTTTAATGTTTGCTCAGGATGAACTCAGCTTGTAAAGGAGTTGTAAAAGTGGTATAGCGAGCTTGTGTGCTCTTGCCCAGCTCCTTTTTCCATTAACAACTTACAGAGGAGTTATCAACCATAAAACAGAAAGAAACCTTAGAGGTTCTCTGCAGTAAACATTAGTATTTACTAGATGTTGCCAGTGCTGCCTCTTGTGTCTTCTCTGGATATAATTCGTTCAAAGCTCCTTTTTGTTTCATCAGTTGAGTGGTGTTAATTGTGTTCTGTTAGTAATGATTGGCACTTGGTTATTTTATACAATGTCTTTCTAGTGCAGCTCTTTTGTTCCTTTCTTTATTGTTTTTCAAGAAACGATAGCTGTGTGGCCCTGGCTGTCCTGGAGCTTGATCTGCATACCAGGCTGGCCTTGAACTCAAAAAGATCCACTTGCTTCAGTCTCCCAAGTGCTGGAATTAGAGACATATTCCACCACCTCCTGGCTTCCATTTGCATTTTTCTAGTATGTTCTTATGATTAACACATTGTGTGTTAATCAGAAGACACAATATAGCCTATGTTAGCATCACTCTCAGGATATGACACTGGAATATGTTGGCATGGATTTCTGCCGATGCTAACCTGATACATCAGTTGGCATGGTGCTTATGAGGTTTTCCACCTAGGAAGTTATCATTCTACCTTTTTTAAAAGGAGTTTCAAATCCTTTATATTTGGAAGACAGTCCAAAGAGTTGTTTTATTTTAAGTCCCTAGACAGTTTAAGTCTAGTAAAGAAATTGATGTCACACTTTTGTTCATAGGCAACCTTAGAAACATTTTAGCTTGAATGACTTGGTGACCAAGGAGAAATGTAAGAAAGTAGAAGAGGTTCCCCATACATATCATAGTTGAAATTCAGTTGTCCTAAAACTCTCTTTAAGTCTGATGTAGTTTTTACAGTGAGTAAATTAAAACTTTAATAAAGAAAAACTGTACACTGAAGGAATTCTGAATTGAGATTACTTGGGAATTTTTAAATTGAAAAAATTAACTCTTGAGTATTTAATAACTTACTAGGTTGTTCCTTAACATCAGAATTATCACAAAATATTCACAATTGTCTGGCTTCCATAGATATCAGTAAATAAGAAATTTAAAATGTTGAAGTAGATTAGCTATAAACATTCATACACCTGAGCAGTGTTACCAAGTGGACTAACCCTCTCTCTGTCTCTGTCTGTCTGTCTGTCTGTCTGTCTCTCTCTCTCTCTCCCCCCCCCCTCCGCTCCCTCTCCCTATCTCTCTGGAAGGCATGTGACTAATAATTATAATAATTTTATAGAAGACAGCATAAATTTGAGATGGAATGGGGGAGAACATGGGAGTATATGGAGGGGCAAGAGGAACAGGTGAAAATAGTACAGATATTCTGGCACTCATGTATGAATTTCTCAAAAATTAAAGTACTATAAATCCATATTATTAAAGTTGAGATGGTTTTATATCTTTGGGCAGATATAAACTTAGCAGTTGGGCTTACATTTGTGAAGAGTGCTGCATCGTGAGCACTCTCATTTAGACCACTTTCTTTTGTCCTCACCTATGCCCTACTTCTTTCTTTGTATTTGATTTGTTGCTAAAATAAAGGATATGCTTGTGTGCAGTTGAGTAAAAAAGAGATTGCTTTTACTGTCTTTTGTTTGAATAAATGAAAAACAGAAGTAAAATACTGCTCTCTATTTCTGAGATGCTTAAGGATGGAGCCCAGGGATCCTGCTTGCTAGACAAGAACTCTGCCACTGAGCGATATCCTAGGCCTCCATTCACTTAATGATATATGTAGTTGAGCCGATTTTTACTAAGAGAATTCAATGTTACCTTAGTTTTATTCTATATTCCTAGAATTTTTAATTAAGTATGCAACTCTGTCATAAGAAAAACCCATATACTTTTTAAAGTAAATTTAATTAAGCATTTCTTGTAAGTTCACTTCAGTGTCTATGATGGCCCACTAAAGCTGGAATTCAGTTGTAAAATAGTAGATTAATTGCCTCTTATATAGAGTGAAATAAGAATCTCAAATATGCAAAGTCAGGAAATGTAATTAGAATCCTCAATTGCTTATTCAGTGCATTGGAAAGTTGAATGCAGAAGTACAGAAAAAGGGCCAAAGGTTGTTAAATGTAGCACATTACACACGTTTTACACTTTACTTAATGACCCAAGTGTTTATGACTATGAAGCAAATGCACCACTCAAAGAATTATGGTGGAATTGTGAGGCATTAAAAACTCCAATTAATTTTAGTCTGAAGTATGCAGTCTGCTCATTTTGCCTGAAACATTTTAATTATCATCTGTATTTTTCCAGTTATTAGGATAAATTTTCCTCATTGTGCAGCATTAGCATGTTGTCTATAGTAAAGCATGGTCTTAAATACTATTGAGAGTTAAAACTAATGTGTGCCCCATATTAGTTGCATACACATAATAATAATAATAATAATAATAATAATAATAATAATAATAATAATAAAATTAATTAAAGAAAGTTGTGTTTGGGTGCAGTTTGAAGCAATTTGGGTGTATTACTTTTCTGTATGACTTTTCTTCTATGACTGAACTTTTTAAAAATATGTTTTTAATTAAATGGCATTGCAGTACTTTCTCCCTTTCTACCCTCCAGCTCCTCTGAGCGCCCCTCTTTCTAGCCCTCCCATACCCCCAACTCTCAAGCTGATAGCCTTGTTTTCTTTTAATTTCATTGTTATACACACACATATGTATGTATGTAAATATACATAAATATAACTTGCTGAATCTGTTTTTTGCTTGTGTATAAGTAGTTTCAGTGCAGACCACTCTGCATTGAGTAGCCAGAAAAAAGTCTCATTTCTGAGAGGCTAATTCTCCTTCCACCTGACTGCAAACTTTTGTAATAGTATCTTTAAAAGATACACAACTTACTTCTTTAAAAAATATTGTTAAAACATATACATATTTGTGATTACGAATTTAAATTCTGTTTCAGTAACTATTCCTTCTCTGATTAGTCAAAAGCATTATATTAAAAATGTTAAAGAAAACAGAAACATTTCCGGTTACTGTTTCTCTGTACCCCAGCTTGCTTACCTACAGTAGCCCCAAGGTCCTCTCTGTGAATAGCATGGTTAGGAAAGTAAAAGCAAGTGACTCCACTCTCCTAGGAAACATAGATCCTCGCTTTTCTCACTTCTTTATAGAAATACTTTGTACAGTCAAACTATAAAAGGACTCAATAAAAAGACATGGTTTCTAGTTAGTAAAGTAGCCTGTGCTCACAGTGGAAATGTAAGAAAATTCAGAATCTCACAGGCAATAAAATAAAACAATAATACCACTTAGCCATTCGAACGTTTAGTGAAAGAATTTTATATAGAGCCATAGGAAGAAAATGTTTCTTTAACTATAGAGGTATGAGTTCTTCATTTTTTGATGTTTTGTTTTGTTTTGTGTTTTTCATTGTGAAATCTTTCCCATACATTTTATATATGTTATTTTAGTTAGAAAGCCAACTAAATACTATAATTTGGAACAAATAGCCATTTATTATTTAAGTGTTTTTTATTTTGAGCTTACAGATAACAGGATAGATAATTCCTAGCTCCCTCTGTCCAGTTGACTACTGGTCTCCATCTTGTATAACCATGGTATAATTATCAAAGCTATAAAGTGTTACCAGATGGTTTTTTTGACGCACAGTGTGTTTTATCAAGGTCTTCAGTTTTCCCAATAGTCTTTTTGTGGTCCACTGTTCCAGCTGCATTAAATGGCCCTGCTACCATAGCCTTGTCCAGCTTGTGACAATCCCAACCTTTGTCATCCCTGACCTTGGCATTTTTGCACATTGCCTTTGAGTTCTTTTATAGAATACCTTCTGTGTGCTTTTCCATGGTTAGCTCAAGGAGTGACTACAGGAGACAGGTGATGTGTCATTCCTACTGCATCCATTGGCCTAGTGATGCTAAGTTTTACAGGTAATGTTGATCTTGAACATGTGGCTGATGTGGTATTTACTGAGGTTTTGGCTTCAAACTTGTGCAAAGAAACAAAAGGAAATTGTGCGCCTTTTTATTATCTTACGTTGAAAAGAAATCCATTAAAACATGGAAGTTTGCAAGGTAAGCCTAATGTCTTTATTTGTACACTATAGTATGAGTGCACAACCTACCTGAGCAGTGAAATATTCAGATTTTAAAATAATTTGCCATTGCATACAGTTGATTTCTGCTTAAAGGAAAAGAAGGTTGATAGATTTTATTAATTAACATCAAGTACTTGATTAGTTAGTAGGGAAAAATAGAAGGAGTCTTTGTCCCAAATTAGTAGCATAAGCTAAATTTCATCTGAAGGAAATCTTGCAACTTCTATGCAGTAGTAAGGATTTACACTTGACAAATAAGACAAGTGTTTAGTCTTATTTCTCTTTCTCAATAACTCTTCATTCTCCGCCACCTAGAGTATTAGACCATTATTATATGTCCCTTGTGTGCCTAGAAATAATGTTTCTCTTCTTTGTCATACTGTCAGAGTAAAAAAATATAACAAGGAAGCTCCTGAACCGCATTTAGTCTTTAGGTGTTATGGCCGTAACTGTCATAAGACTGCATGCCACATCTGATGAAAAGAAGTACGAGGTCACTTGGAATCAATATGTTTTCTGGAGTTTGAATAACAAGCTCAAACATTAAAAGTACGCCAGCATGCATTCATGTACCCCAAAGGGTATGTTTTCTTGACGGTTGCTTCAGGGATTCTTCATGAAACAAATGCCAAGCTTGTCAGGACTGTCACTAAGAAAATGAACCATGTAGCAGGGGTCTTCTTTCCCTGGGAAACAAGCAGATGTCTTAGCTCAGCAAAGTGAAAACCCCTGCCATCCGAGGCACTGCTAACTCGCACTTGCTATCTGGTAGCAAAGAAGTGCTGTGCCAAAGCCTCCTTTCTTTGCAGCACTTATTTGTTAATGATGCTCAATCTGTTACCTGAAGGAGTTGGTTAATCTTGAACTGTATATAAAGTTCTTATAAAATTGGCCTACAATGTTACATACACATTTCCAAAGGACAGTCCTTCAGAAATTTACGAGATCAAGCTGGAATGATTTTTTTAAAGGTAAAAATCTATTACATTTATTTTTATACGGTCATGCTATAGCAGTTTCAGTGTTAAGTCCCAGCAATTAGACTGGATATTCTTTTACTCCTCTTTGTGATCTTTTGCTATATCTACGTCACAGCTGCAGCCATATAAAATAATAGACTTTGGTGGTTATATAAATGATTTAAAATGTAAAAAGGCAAATTTATAAGGACAAATGTTCAGAATAAAGAAAAAAAGGCCAAGGTAGTATGTATTTGCCTAAGAGCAGGCAGAGCTACAAGAGACATGGCTTTATAAGCGTGCTTCCTGATATGGAAGTCAGCCAAGGAAGACCACTGTCATGATGATGCATTAGCATCCAAACTTACCTCTGTTACTGTTACATATACTAAACTAGTTGGAACTTAATGGAAATTGCAAACTTTTATTTTACTTAGCAAGCATTCTCCTATAGTTCTACTTAATAAATATAAAAAAGCAAAATATATAGACACTTCCTAGACCTTAGGCTTCCCAGGCTTATCACATCGATGCATCAGTATTTTTATTTTTTTATGTGCATGGGTTTTTTTTCCTCTGTGTGTGTGTGTGTGTGTGTGTGTGTGTGTGTGTATGCGTATGCGCGTGTATGTGCAAGTTTTGCCCACAGAGACCAAAAGACAGCAACAGATAGAGCCCCTGAAACTGGAGTTACAGATGGTTGTGAGCCTTCATGAGGGTGCTAGAATATTGATCCTAGTCCTCTGGAAGAGCAGCCAGTGTGCTTAACCACTGACAATTTCTACAGCCCCTTTACATTTGTATTTTGAGTTAAAGTAGTGTTAAAAATGCTAGATAAAGTTAGATACAGTTTATTAATGAAATAATATTAAGCTGCACACTTAGTAGACTGTGCAGAGGATAAAGGCTTTGTTTGTTTGCCATGACTTAAAGGATCTTAATTTTGAATGGCTCTATTGGGGCTGGAGACATGGCTCAGTGGTTGAGTGCACCTGTCGCTCATGCAGAGGAACCTGGTTCTACTACCACCTGCATAGTGGATGAGAGCCATCTATGATTCCAGTTTCAGGAAAATTAACACCATCTTCTGTATTCCATAGACATAGAAATGGATGTGGTACACGTATGTAATTGCAAACAATCATACACCTAAAAGTAGAAAAAAAATAAGTCTAAAATATATGGCCATTTTGCCACATACTGCTTCACACATTTTTGCTTCCCTTTTTTATCAGTGTTGTTACTGTAAATCAAGATTGCTGGAAGCGTGTCTGCTGAATAAGGAATGACAATGTGCCTTTTTAAAGTGTGTATTCGTTTACACATAACTCTTGTTCTTAAACTCCAATATTTCATAGAATTCAGAAAACATTGTGTAGACTCAAATTTTATGCTAATTGCACCAACTTAGACAGTAGGAATATAATATCCAGAAGGAGGCCTTGTTTGAAAAGCATCTTGACAAATTTGGTGCTGCCTAACAAAATGTCCTGTCTGAGTTACATTTCTTTTGCTGTGATAAAACACCATGATCAGGGCCACTGACAATGGCAAGTATTTAATTGGGCTCATGGTTTCAGAACTGCAGAATATGTGATAGCAGAACAAAGACATGGTGGCAGGAAGAGCTGAGAATTAACATCTTGATGCACAAGGAGGAGGCACAAAGAGCACACCGGAGATAAGGCTAGTCTCTCGAAACCACAAAGCTATCCCCAGTAACATACTTCTTATGGTACCACACTTGTCAATCTCTCCCAAACATTTCCACCAACTGAGATCAAGTATTCAAATATTTTGTTTCAGCTTTTGATAGGCATTTTCATTCAATCCACCACGGCCTCTTTACCAAGGGATTTTCTATACTGGCACTGTCTCACTAGAGAAGTCAGTGGAAGGTAGAAAATGAAGATTTAATTTTGAATAGGTTATAACCAAAATGTAATTTCTAGTTGGGTCAAGGGCTATACATGGTGGGACTGATTGTTTTGGCAGCATGTGTATAGTAGAGGATTGCAAATTTGATCATCAATAGGAGGAATGGACCTCGGCCTTGTGAAGGTTTTGTGCCCCAGTGTAGGGGAATGCCAGGGCCAATAAGTGGGAGAGGGTGGGGTGGCAGGCATGGGGATGGGGGAGGAAACAGGGGTTTGTTCTTGTTGTTTTTGTTTGTTTGTTTTTTGGAGGGGGAACTGGAAAAGGAGAAATTTACATGTAAATAAAATATCTAATAAAAATGTAATTTCTAGAAACTCTTGTGTATTTACTAATACCTCTTCAGATGTCAGTTAGTGGAAAATAATCTGCTCAGTAGAGATAAGTTACAGGGAAGTTTAAATGACTTACAGTAGTAGTTGTAGAAAAATAGGTAAAGTTGTACTGCCAAGATGATACTAAAATCTCATCTGATACCTCATGTATCTATAAAGCTTCAGAATAATTGGTAATATCGATAATTTCTCTAATTTCCTGATGTTGATAGAGTCTAAATCAAAAATAATATGCAGGTTAGAGACAAGGATACTCTCTTCATTTTACTGACTATAGAAAATAGTTTTGTTGTTGTCTATTTTTGTTTTTTCCATAGAAGGCAATTACACAGACCAGATGTGCATTGACACTAAGGAAAACTTAACAGTTATGTAATTTATTTAAACTTGGTTTTATAAAGTACAGAGGTACAGAATGATTTTTTTGGAATACCAGAATAACTGGTATTAACTTTATGTAAAAATACTTGAGAATTTCTGCCTATGCTTTAATTAACTCAGTAATGTTTTAGGAAGTGCCTGTTTCAGTTAATAAAAAGTAAAAGATCATATTGATAAATCAGAAATAACAGGAAAGCAAGACTGCTTGGTACTTGAATATTGTTAAAGGAATATATTTAATAAGATAGATTACCAAAAATAGGATGAAATGCCTTTCCAGATGCTTATTATTTATGCTTTGAAGGTCAGCATTTAATAGTGAGCACAAGGTCCATTTCATCGCCCTGGTAGCGGACATTGTGATGTCACTTCATTATCCACCATGTGCCGTGGAAAACCGATGTGAATTATGAGGCCACCACTTAGAATCGAAACTAGAAGATTGTAAGCGTTCTACAGCATGACATGCCCATGTTTCCTATTTTAGAACTGACTGATCTTCAGATAACATATGGTGGGACAAGTAATTGAAAAATTGACAGACCTGTCAAGAAAGTATGCTAGATGAGACCAAAATGCCATGCTGGAGCACATAAAGTGTCTTACAAGTTAAATTTATTGTTTTTTATCAAAGAGCAAAGTAAAGGCTATCTGCTTCCCCTACTACAGAGAGCACTCTTCAGTAGGAGGTGCTCAGAAAATAATTCTGAAGCCTTGAAGGAGTGGTTGCTTTTAATCAACGTTTAGAAGAAAATACCATGTAATATAATTAAACAGTAAGATTTTATAATTATAGATATAGAATCTTTTTCTTATTCTGGAATCAGAATAGTACATTGTTTTGCTGGTAAGATACTGTTAAATGTGTTGTCAAGCTGAAAACTCTGAAATATAGGATTTAATGTTTGCTAAAATTTATTTTGCAGGAAGATGAAAATGAAGCTGAAAAGAAAAATGCATCTCAGGAGCTCAGCATGGAGCAGAAAAATCCAAAGAAATAAAGGATTGTCTAGTGTGTTCTGAAGCATTCACAACTTATGCTGAGGCAAATAACATTTCTAATTTGTAAAATGTTAATTGTAAAATCTAATTTACAAAACTGTTCTCAATAAAGTCCTTGAAATAAGAGCTTGTATTTGAAATTAATATTGTTTTAAACAATTCAACTTTTACTTAAAGGCCAAACCATCAGAATATCTTTTGGGTTTTTTTATTGTTTTGTTTTGTTTTTGTGGCCTTGTTGTTGATAGTGGGATTTATTTTACTTCAGTTTTTGTTCTTTTGAGACAAGGTTCATTATGTATTCTTGTGGACCTAAAGCTCCCTAAGGAGACCATGTTGTCCACAGACTTAAAGAGATGTGAGCCACCATAACAGCCTCTCATTTTTAAAAAATAAATAAATAAATAAATTGTCAAAAATAAAGAACAAGATTTTCTTTGTCCTGTGACCTAAATAGAAAAGAAGGTTTTTTTTGTTGTCTTCTGTTTATATCTATATGACCTAAAAGAAACCTGTGGGATTATGTAATTCATTTGTATTTTTATTCTTATTCTTTTTCCTATATTCACTGGTCATCTTCCAAAAGGACTTAGAGGAGTTCCAGTTACTAATAGAGGGAAAGCCCAGTATTCTGATTTGCTTTCCTGTCCCTATGACAAACGCCATAACTACCAGCAACATTGGGGACAAAAGAATTCACTTCAGTTTACACTTGCAGGTCTCAGGAAGCCATGGAGGAACACAGCCAACCCGCTAGCTTGACTAGCTCATGCTGGGCTAGCTTCCTTACACAACCTGGGCACAGCTGCCTAGGAAGTGTGCCACCCAAAGATGGGCTGAGCCCATCGCTGTCAGTCAAGACATCTCTCACAGATACAGCCACGTGCTTATATGGTTCATGCAGTTACTTAGTTAAGGATCCCCTCTGCCAGGTGAGTGTAAGTTTGTGTCAGATTGACAATAAAACTTAACTGGGACCACCAACTTACCTAAAAAGAAAATAGGAAATGCTCATGCATGCAAATACTGAAAACCAGCCAGTGCCACAGGAAATACGGATGCATTAGCTTGTCACATGGTACTCCAGATTTGCAGAAAGGATGAAAAATAATTTGACAATACTTAGTAGCAGAGATAGTGCCATGATTTTTAAGCCATAAAATATTTCAGCAAGGGGGCTGGAAAGATGACTCAATGGTTAAGAATGCTTACCGCTTATAGAAGACTGGAGATTGGCTTCTAGCTCTTAAATCATATAATGCCAGCCCCAGGGGATCCAACAACACTTGCAGCCTCTGTTGATACCTATGTGCATAAACACACATGTACACACGCAAACTCACATATATACACACACACACATACAATCTTTTTAAAAATAGTTAATGAGGACCTATGTATCTGTCCATACAAACTTCTCTCAGCTATTTAAAAACAAAAACATTCTATATGTTTCTTTAGCTTATACATTTCCAAACTCTTTCTGACCCTCATTTTTTTTTATTAGTGTGTTAAAGCCATTGTATCCTCCCACTTCTGACTTCTGAGCTGTTATTTACCAACTCCAGCAGCAGGAGTGAATCTAGTTGCAGTTTATAGAACCATAGTTCTGGCAGATGTCTTTGTTTGACTATTGAAGGCAAAGATGCTTAAAATAAGGGTTAGAGCTTTGAGGAAGCTTTTAAGAGAGTGCAACATGCAACATCCTCTCCATTAGAATGGAATCAGTATGTTTTCCCTGGGGTCCTATCTTTATCACTTGCATCTGACAAGCTCACTAAATGTGTGACAGTAGGATATGCTGGCAGCTTGATGCTGTAAGCTAAAATAGAGAAAACTGCAAGTAGGCCAAACAAGAAGTTTACTGAAGGATAGCTTCTGATCTAACTGGAAATCAGAAAAGGAGCTCAAACTTAACAAAGCACACTCCCTGGGTGAATTCTGGACAGGGCCAGAGGAAAGGCTGAGAAAGCAGTTGAGAGTCTGCTTTAGGGGTTTTACCCTGAGTGATTTCAAAATCACTGGGACATTTTGTCCTTCATGGATCTATTTCAGAACGGCCATATTTACACAGATTGGTATATTACTAGGTTTTTGGTGGTGGGGGGGGTTTTTTTTTGTTTTGTTTTTTGGAGGTTTTTGGTTTGGTTTGGTTTGGTTTGGTTTGGTTTGGTTTGGTTTGGTTTGGTTTTTTGTTTTGTTTTATTTTGTTTGTTTTTGTTTTAAATCAGGGTCTGGGTGCAGTCCTGGATGTTCTAGAACTTATGTATACCAGGCTGGCCTTAGATCCTTTTGCATCAGGAGTGTTGACATTAAAGGCGTGTGCCACTATGTTTGGCTGTCACTTTGAAAGGTCCTGGACTAAGCATGGGGTCCCCAATGGAGGAGTTAGAGAAAGGACTGAAGGAGCTGAAGCAGTTTGCAACGTCAACAGCATCAATCAACCAGACCCCCCAGATCTCCCAGGGACTAAACCACCAACCAAAGAGTACACATAGAGGGATCCATGGCTCCAGCTGCATATGTAGCAGAGGATGGCCTTGTCAGGCATTAGTAGGAGAAGAGGCCCTTGGTCCTGTGAAGGCTTGATGCCTCAGTGTAGGGGAATGCCAGGGCTGTAAGGTCTGAGTGGGTGGGTGTGTGGAAGAACACCCTCATAGAAGCAGGGAGAGGAGGGATGGGATAGGGGTTTGTGGAGGGGAAACTTGGAAAGGGGTTAACATTTGAAATGTAAATAGATAAAAATATCCAATTAAAAAAAGCTATAAAACAATAAAAGGTAATGGTAACTATTTCATACCTTAGCAGCCACATTACATTTTCTGGGTTATTCATGCAGTAGTGCCTATGAATATGAGATTGATGCTGTGGCTTTTCATGTTTTAATAAAGAGCAATGTGAACCTTAAGAGAAATAAATGAACAAAAGCTGTGTACTTTGTATTTAGCAGCAAGAGTTTAAATGCAAAGAGGCATACCCCAAAATATCATAACCTTTACATAACTAGCCACTAATATCGTCCTTCTTTTGATCCATACTTTTCATTCTACTTCACCTGTAGTTCTCTGCACTAACA
>JADRCD010222208.1:0-18655 GCA_019843815.1 Montemys delectorum | reverse complement strand
AGTCCCACCATGTGTACTCTTTGGTTGGTGGTTTAGTCCCTGGGAGCTCTGAGGGTACTAGGTAGTTCATATTGTTGTTGTTCCTAAGGGGCTGCAAACCCTTCAGCTCCTTGGGTCCTTTCTCTAGCTCCTTCATTGGGGACCCTGTACTCAGTCCAATGGATGGCTGTGAGCCTCTACTTCTGTATTAGTCGGGTACTGTCAGAGCCTCTCAGGAGACAGCTATATCAGGCTCCTGTCGTCCAGCACTTGCTGGCATCCACAATAGTGTCTGGATTTGATGACTGAATAGGGAAGGATTCCCAGGTGGAGCAGTCTCTGGATTGTCCTTTCTTAATATATTCCTTTGACACATTGTTTCGGAGTGCTCACAGTAAGATTTGGGGTAGAAGGAAACACCAAGTGGGACTCATTTTAAATCAGTTACTAGTAAGCCATCTATTACTAGGGAACTGGTAAAACAAACTTGGATGGTATTTTAAGGATGTCAAAATCAATCATTAAACAATAGCTCAGGGACTGTGTGATGCCTAGTGGGTAAAGTGCCTGCTGTGCAGGCATGGAGACCTGAGTTCGTGTCCCTAGCCCCTATTCAAGCCGGGCATGGGGCTGTATGTTCCTGTAACCCAGGAGCTTTAAGGATGGAAGCAGGAAGATCCAAGGAGCTTGCTTAACAGCCCGTATAGTCAAAACAGTGAGCTCTGGATTTTGTGAGTGACCTTGTCTTTAAAAGTAAGATAGAGAGCCAGGCATTGTGATGTTTGCCTTTCATTCCAGTGTTCAGGAGGATGAGATAGGTGGATGGATCTCAAGTTTCTAGTATGAGATTAGCCTTGTCTACCTAGAGAGTTCCAGGCCAGCCAAAGTTACCCTGCCTAAAAAAATACAAAAACAAAACAAAAAAAAAAATAAAACAAAAACGGTAAAAGACCAAGCAATAGAGGAAGAGACCCTGAGTCAAGCCTGGCTTCTTCCTGTGCATGCATAGGCAATTGCACCATCACCCAAGCACATAGATATGTGTGCTAGCTCTTACTTTCTCTCCCACCTCAAAGAAACCGACATTTTTTTTTTTTTTTTGAAGAAAAATCTATTGTTTTGGGGTTAGAGGGCTCAGTGGATAAAGCCCTTGTTGCACAAGCATGAAGAGCTGACTTTGGATCTCCATAACCCAAATAAAAGGCAATTAAAGCAACACATGCCCAGAACCCATCGGATCCTGGAGGCTTACCGGTCTGTCAGTCTAACTGAGGCAGCAGGCTTCAGGTCCAGCAAGTCTCTGTTTCAAAAAAGAATGTGGAGACGTGATGGAGGAAAGATTCTGACATCACCTCTGACTCCATGTGCCTGCACTGGAGAATACTCTTCCAACATACCTGCGTATACCTGCAACCACACCCACATTCTCCCCTCTCCCCGCACCCCACACCGTAAAGCCCATGACTTAAAAGAATACTGATCCAAATCGCCAAGATGAGCACACTTGTGAATATCATTTGCTGGAAATAAATAAACAAATGGTTTATTTCTCTAGCTATTGGGTGCTTAGTGCTTCCTGGTCACTATATAGTGGTCTCAGAGCATGTTTTACTCCGTCCTTTCAGGAGCAGTGGCAGCGGCATGGAGTAACCCCCTGTCCAGCTGGCTGAGTGCTATGCTCCATTGCTTTGGCGGAGGAATTTTATCCTGTATACTGCTTGCAGAGTCTCCACTGAAGTTTCTTACAAACCACACTAATATTTTACTGGCATCTTCAATCTGGTAAGTTGCCCTCAGGCTGCACTATGAGGTCTTATAAGAATTGTTTAATAGATTGCCGTAAAATGGATCTTTTTCCTTTAAACTTTTTTATGTCCTTAAGTTAATGCATGTGCAATGAATGAACCCAGATAGTGCCAAAGATGTTTAAGTACAAAGTTTGACTCTTCCCCTTCCTCCTCTAATCTCCTCCCAGTGGAAATTGTTCTAAGTGTTTGTGGGAACAGTTTAACATAAGAGAACATCAAATATTGGCCCAAATATTTTGTTTTGTGAAATAAACTTAGAATTGTGACATTCTAAAAAATGTAAATGTGAACAACTAAACAAAAAGCCTAAGGTTTTCTTGTCTCGTCTTCTTCTTTGCTGGCTTCATCATTTGTTTGTTTATTTATTTATAGGTAGATAGACAGATAGACAGACAGAGAGAGAGATAGATAGGTTCAGAATCTCACTGTGTAGCCCTGGCTGTCATCCAACTCGTAGAGACTTAGCTGCCTCTGTCTCCCCAGGGCTGGGGTTGCAGGCTTGCACCCCATCTGGCTATTGGATTATTTAAAGGCTCTGACATCTTTAAACATGAATTCGGAAAATGATGGTAGGAATTGGCTTGGATTCTTCTTCATGCGCGTTTAGATGGTTCTTGAGAAGATTGAATAATTAAGTTATAATATATTGATTATTGATTCCAATCAACATGCTTTGTTTTATTGAAAGTAAACTATACTTTCTATTTAAAAACACTATCAATTTAATATATAGTAGGACCATTTAGAATTCACTTTTCCTGGGGTTGGTGAGAGGGCTCAGTGGATAAAGGAGCTAGCCATTCAAGCCTGGCAACCTGAGTTCTAGTTCTTGAACCCACACAAAGCTGGAAGGAGAGAATCGCTGCACGGAGCAGCCTCGTGGCTCCCACACACACCTTCACCGTAGCACGCGGCCCTCTGCTCACCATGCACATCTACCGCAATGAGAAAAATAGCCTACCGTTATATTTTTATTGTAATAATTGTGAATGTAGTAAATAGTTGTAAACAGGGATAGATGTTAAAAATAATAGTAGTAATGGTAACGTAGTAGAAGAAACCTGTGGCTATGGAAAGTAGGTGGGTAAAATTATTCACTTGATAGCTAGTGATTATTGAATTAATACTATAAAGCAGCTAAGATTCATTTTCATATTATGAGTCCTGTGAAGTAGTACATTAGTTAGGGTGTTACTGCTGTGAACAGGCACAATGGTCAAGGCAAGTCTTACAAAGGACAACATTTAACTGGGGCTGGCTTACCGGAGATTCAGTCCGTTATCATCAAGATGGAAGCATGGCAGTGTCTAGGCAGATGTGGAGTGGGAGGAGTTGAGAGTTCTGTCTCTTGTTCTGAAGGCCAACAGGAGGAGACTAACTTCCAGGAAGCTAGGATGAAGATCTTAAAGCCCACGCCCACAGTGACGCACTTTCTCCAATAAGGCTACACCTCCCATAGTGCCATTCCCTGGCCAAGCATATGCAAACCACCACCGGTAGCTATTATAATTTTTTTTTCTGACAAAATCTTTCATTGGTGACTTTAAGAGAAAAAAATTACTTAAATACTATGAAACTATATGTTGCATCTCTCTGATCTGTAGCTAAATATTGAATTCATCTACAACTGTTCTAAACATCCAATAAATTTGTAAGCTATCCAATCGGGTATGGAATGACTGACTACACTGAATCGTTCTGCAGGCTAAACCTCCTCCATGTGAACAGGATTCCAGGTTTCACTGTGTTTTTGCTTTTTAAAATCCAATATGGTGGTAAATTAGGATTTTTTTACTAACAACAATTACAAGTTTCTCAGGTAGTTGGTATCTAAAATCATGACTCACTCTATCAAGTGAGAATGGAAGAGAATATACTACCAGACTTAAACATGAAAGTCTTCAAAGATTTTATGGGGTGTTGCTTGCGTTCAGTAAAATCTTTCTCTCTCTTAGTAGTTTATATTTTTTGGCTGTGGAAACTGGGTGGAGTGGAGTTAATCATTCAGTAGCTAATATGTGTTGAACGAGATACTAGGCAAATTCTTTATATTTATTTTCACACTTATGAGTCCTGTGAAGTAGCTATTGTAATTATGTTTTTAAAGATTTATTTATTTTTACTTTATGTGTATGGGTGTTTTGCTTGAATGTCTGTACATACGTATGTACGTATGTATTATGTATGTATGTATGTATGTATGTATGTATGTGTGTATATGTGTATGTGTAACATGAATGTGTATATGTGCCTGGTCCCTCAGGAGGCCAGAAGAGGACATTGAATACCCAGGAACTGAAATTACAGATAATTCTGAGCCACCATGTGGGTGCTGGAAAAGGAATCCAGATTCTCTGCAAGAGTGGCCACAGTTCTTACCTGCTGAGCCATCGCTCCAGCACTTTAAAAATTAAAATAATTAGATTACATGTGACAGGTTTCCTTACGGTATTTTCATTTGTCCTGCTTTGTGCTTCTGGGGAAGCATAAAGTCTTATGCCTGCCTTCCAGATTCGAATCAAGTGTGTTCTGTTCACCATCCTACCAGAGGCAGCTGTTGTTATTACTTCCACTTGACAGCGAGGAAATTGAGACCCAGGGAACAGTTCCCATAATTTCTATCTAGGTAGGCATCAAGGCTAGAGTCAGAACAAGTGACTGTAGAGCTTGCATGCATGACAGCTGCCCTGTGTCTTAGACTTGCTTACTCATCTCACGGCATTGTCCTCCAAAAGCACTGCTAAAGGACTTCCGTTCCATCACAGTAGTTTACAAAGATACCACCATTTTGATTGTTTTACTGTTGTACAAATGCTGAGACTATATAAAAAGTAAGAGAGCCAGATTCTGTTAACCTCCCCTCTCTCCTGTTTCCAGCATTAAATACTAATCCTCCCACTTCTGGCCTGGGCTTTCAGTAACTTCCTAAGTGGGCTAGTTGCTTTTTTCATTGTCCACTATCTACTCTTCATATAATGATGAAGTGATTATCTTAAAGTAAGTTATAGTGTGTCACTCCTGTGTGCAATCATAGGAACAGCGCCCTGAGTTTTCCCAGGACCTACTGTCCATCCCTACAAAGACTCTCTGTGTTCTCTTTGCCGTGATGGAGTGCCACTGCTCCTCTTACTCCTTCCTTTCCCGCCGCACACGTGCAGTGCACTTAGCGACACTGACTTGCCAGATGGACTTTTGTGAGCTTGTTATACTACTTCTAGAGAGGCAGGGCTGTTGCTCGGTGGTTTGCTTGCTGGTCATCCTGCAAAGATGATCAGTTTAAAAGCAACAAAAACAAACCTATGTATGAACTCAGATTAGAAGATGTTTTGTGAGATTATACAGAGTACAATTTTTGTCATTATTTGAAACTGACTGCCCCATCTTTGGCCAGTGGGAGCCCTTTCATAGGATCCCCTAAGCCTGGGCTTTTCTTCCTTGCCTCTTGGTGTTATAAGATTCTTACACTCTTCTGTTTCTTTTAGGAAGAAATAGCTTTTGGAAGGTTCACTCAGAGTATTGGAGACACTGCTAGGGCATCCATTGAACTGAGCTAGGGTAAAGAAAGAGAAAATGACTTGAGTTCATACTAGTATTTATCTCTAATTCAAATTCAAGACTATTTATTATTATTTATCTTGTCTCTGTCACATATGTAATACTTGGAATTTATCTAGATACAAAGAATTCTGTTAATTGTTGGGCAAAGGATGTTACAGAATTAGAATATTCTGACATTGCTAATTAATTTTATTCTCTTCTTTGCTCACCTACATTTAATCTTGCTCATCTTTAGAGCGAGGGTGTGTTGTATACTGTCAGAGTTTCACGACCACAGTGCCATTCTTCCCTGGTTAGTCTTCATACTCCGATTTTGCTCGCTCTGTACTCGATGCTGTCATTAGTTATTATAGCTGGGCCCTGTAGTTTTGGGTTTTTGAAGTTGTGATGAGTACTCGTTTTATCCTTAACAGATTATGATGGCGAGGCACAAAGAAATTAACAACTTAGCCAAGGAGCTGGAGACTCTGAGTATTTGGAGCCCAGATTTAAACCATAGCTATTTTATCTTTTAGTTGGTACATAAGCAGTGAATTACTTTGAACTTTGGAATAGAACTGTTGTTCTTACAGTCTCTTAAATAGGAGAGATGATGCTGGAATGAAGACAGTGAATTTTACTGATTAATTATAAAAGTTTTAACATTTAGAATAACATTTCAGTCTTTGCTTCTGATTTGAGAGTCAAATGATTTGGGGAATCATATACTCAAGTGAGATCCTCTTCAGAATGATAGCACCATCTACTGGGGGTTAGCACCATCTACTGGGGGTTAGCACCATCTACTGGGGGTTAGCACCATCTACTGGGGGTTAGCACCCATCTCCTGGTAAAGACAAACAAGAGCTTGCTTCTGTCCATGTATAGCTGCTATCTGAAAACTCCATATACTTTCATTTGAGTTGTGTTTTTTAAAAAACCATTTATGAGGGCAGTATATAATTTATAATTTTCTATTTATTGATTTTATGTCTCAGAATGTTTTCCTTAAACTTCTAAGCATTCTGTAGGGAAATTACATTTAGATGAGGAAAATATAAGAGTCAAAGTTCTCTGGTCTTTTTCAAGATATATCCATGAGATTTCTTTGGTGTCCTACCACAGACCAGGGCTGTTGCAATAGACTAAGGTGGGTGTAGTTTGTGTTCCGTTTGGCCCAGTTAAGTGATACTGCCTTTGGTAGACATGGGGAGTTGATGGTAAGTGAGGGAGTGTTCTCAGTGATGAGCCCAGCGGAGCTCCTGCTTGATCTCTGGTTTTACCCTAAATTCTTTTCCCCTCTTAAAACCTGTTTACAGTGGTTTATGTTGGCTGTATCCTATTTTACACTAATTTCTACTCTTTGTCATTTTTCTCTTTTTATTAATCAGACCACAGGACTTAAAAGTATGTGGGAAATCCATTATTATATTCTCATTCCTTTCCTATATGTATGTGTGTATATGTGTGTGTTCAAGTGTGTGTGTGTGTGTGTGTGTGTGTGTGTATTAGGTACTTACAAGGTAAAGGTTTATTGGCTATAAGAAACTTAAGGTGAAATTACAGCCTTTACAGAAGGACATGCTGTTTACCTAGTGACTCTTTCCCAGTAACTCATCAGAAGAACATTAGATAGCTAACCTGTATCACAGAACAAGAGTGCTTTGGTCTGCAGTGATTTGTCTCTCATGCTCATTTGGAAGTCTCTTGAACATGACAGAGACTTGTTCCTTTTGCTCCATGGTGACTCAGGTGGGCACAGGGGTTTTGCTAATATGTGAGGTTGTAGGTGTATTTTAGAAATGTCTGTTGCCCGCCAATGGTGGTGTGTGCTTTTAATCCCAGCATCCAGGAGGCAGAGGCAGGCAGATCTCTGTAAGTTCCAGGCTAGCCTGGTCTACAGAGCTGGTTCAGGACAGCCAGGGCTGTAAAGGAAACCTGTCTTGAAAAACCAAATTGGAAAAAAAAAAGAAATATCTGGTACAAAAGGCTAAAAACATAGGACTCAGAGGTATAATTGTGAATGATAGGCTGTATGTGTACTATTGCACAGTTGAATGTAAAAGTTGCTGTTGTGGTAATAAGTTTGAACACATGGTAAAGATGGAGTTAGGGAAGGCAAATGGAGTTGTTGTAATGCTGGTTGGTTTTTGTGAGCATGCCATTTTTATTGTGAATTACTGCTGAAGGAAACTATAGCATCTGTTCTTTATTTAATCTATAAGAGATACCAAAGTATTGTTTCATTTTATTAAGAATATATATACAATTTATTATTTAAGTATATATGATTTTTTCTCCATTGTCCAACGTCCTGGAAATCGCCTCTACATTTAAAACTTTCAAAATATTGTATGTCCATGTAAAAAAAAATTAAACCGTACAATCTCATTTCAGATTGCTTAAAATTGTCTTCAGATACTTCATTCCTTTCTCACAGAGTCTGTAATTAAGTGATTCTTTGATATATTTTGTATTTTGCCTCCAGATTGAGTGCTAATAGACTATTCAGTTCAGAGCTATTTTTCTTGTGCTGAGTTTTTGGTTTGAGGACAGTTGATAAGATGTAGGATTCCTGCCATCCAGCGACCAGTGATCAATCCACTGATGAGCTCTATAGCCTTTATCTTATGTAGTAATGAACAGTGTATAAAGTTAGAGCCACTTTGAGGTGTAAGAACCAACTGCTTCAGCTGTACAGAGCCACCCCTCTCTGAGTCGAGATGAAATGAAACAGACATTCCGTGGACTGGGTACAGTGAGTGGGGCCTCAAGTAAGAAGGAATGTAGTGGCTGACCATTACTTCTGTATTAGGTCTCAAGAGCAGTGTTGGCAAATATTTCATATTTGTTGAATGCACATGAGGTTTTTGTGTTTATGACTCATGAGTTAAAATAAAATTAACACTTGCTTTGAAAAGAACCCAAACATGTTTTTCTGTGCCGTGTTTTCTGTGTTACTCCATTGGAAGATGTATTGCACTTTACGTACCAAACTGTCTATTAGGAATGGAGGGAAAAAACTGTATTTGCTAGTAAATATTATTGATAGTATTTGAGAAGATGCTGAAGAACAAATGAAGTTTAAAAGTGTGGTTCACCAGAGAACAGTTGTATTATTGTTAAATTAGTAACAACTCCATTGGCTAAAACTAAGCTTATTCAATCAAATTAAAGATTAAGCTCAGTAGCATTCTTTCAGCTGCACGAAAATACATTTTCCACAACATATAAACCTATTTCCTTGTGAGCTGTCTCTGTCTTTGTATAGATTTTAACTTACACTATAAATAAACTGAGGGACACAGGTCAAGATGTTAGTAGGAGTTGAAATGCTGCTACCCTTGCTTATTTGCCAAAAGGCTGGTTTGTCTAACTCCTTTCCCTAAGAACAAGACACTGTATTCTGATAGCCATACCTGCTAGAACTGGTATGGCACATGCTTCTTTCTCTTAATGAATTATGTATCTAACTTTCTTCTCATACTGTGTGGATGAACAGAAAAGTGTACAGAGCATTGCAAAGTATGTGGCTTCTCCTCGTCATGACACAGACTTATTATATACGTCGTATTATGTGACTTGAAGAGCAATCTAGTATCCAGGCTGCTTTTTTTGAAATTCTATTCCAAGCTTTTATGGATAATTGCGTTGGTTGTATTATGCCATGCTGTTAGTGGTGATGGCTTAGATTTTCACTTCTATTCCTCTGATATCATTTATATATTGGAATATTTAAATTTTAATTTCAGGTATATTGTATTCTTTTGCCCACGTGACCTCGTTTCCCAGGGCTATTCATATCAACCCATTCAGCTCCTGGCTGCGGGAATGAAGGAAGTGACCCGAACGTGGAAAATAGTAGGCGGAGTCACACATGCTAATAGCTATTACAGAAATGGATGGATAGTCATGATAGTTGTTGGATGGGCCCGAGGTAAGATTAACAATCTGTGTTCATATGTGATGTGCTGTAGCTCATGAATACTTCTTTGCTTACAGAGATAGGGATCACATACTGTAATAAATCTTTTTGGAAAGTGGGAGCCTTGTCTGGTTTTTAGCTAGTAAAGTTAATTTAAAAGTTACTTACATCAGTATTAGTGATCAGCCATTATGTTTTTAAGATATTATTTAGTGTTCTGCCTGTATGTATGCCTTTGTGTAAGAAGAGGGCACCAGATCTCCTTATAAATGGTTGTGAGCCACCATGTCGTTGCTGGGAAATGAACTCAGGATCTTTAGAACAGCCAGTGCTTTTAACCTCTGAGCGATCACTCCAGCCATTATTTTGAACCTGGTGGCCTTGTAAAGTTTCTTTTGAATAATTTCTTTTGTTGTTTCAGAACCAGATGGAATCATAAGTAATTATTTTAGTATATAGGAAATGTGTTTGGGCTGGCGAGATGGCTCAGCAGGTAAGAGCAGTGACTGCTCTTCCGAAGGTCTTGAGTTCAAATCCCAGCAACCCAGATGGCTCACAACTACCTGGAATGAGATCTGATGCCCTCTTCTGGTGTGTCTGAAGACAGCTATAGTGTACTTATGTATAATAATAAATAAATCTTTGGGCCTTTGTAAGCAGAGTTGACAGAAGCAAGCTGAGGTCCTAAAATTCAGTTCCCAACAACCACATGAAGGCTCACAACCATCTGTACAGCTACAGTATAGTCATATACATAAAATAAATAAATAAATCTTAAAAAATATGTTTAATACGAAAATTTGTCTCATGTAAATTTAAAAAAATGCTGAGGCTGGGCATGGTGAGGCATACCTAAAAATCTGAATACTTGGGAGGCTAAGGCAGGAGGATCATGAATACTTGGGAGGCTGAGGCAGGAGGATCATAAGTTTAAAGCCAGCTTGAGCTACACAGAGAATTCTAGAATAGAAAGACCCTGTCTAAAAATGAAAACAAATTACTTTATATTCTTTCCTTTCTTGTTGATTTTTGGAAATAGCAGATATTTATATTCAGTGCTCCAATTGCTTTCTATTTATTCTATATTCACTCTCTTCCTACTTCCCTCCTTCCTTCCCTCCCTCCTTCCCTCCCCCTCTTTCCTTCCTTCCTTTCTTCTTTTTCTTTCTTCTCTCTCTCTCTTTCTCTCTCTCTCTCTCTCTCTCTCTCTTTTCCTGTCTGTCTGTCTGTCTGTCTGTCTGTCTGTCTGTCTGTCTGTCTGTATTTCAAGTAGTCCAGGCTGGCCTCAAGCTCACTGTGTAGTTGAGGATGACCTTGAACTTCTGAGCATCTTGCCTCTACCTCCTGAGATCATAGGCCATGTTTATGCCTGGTTTATGCATTGTTGAGGACTGATGTATGCTAGGGAAGTACTTCTAACAATGTCACTAATCCTGCTGTTTTATATGTAGGAACTGACAGATTTCTGTAACCTTTGTTATGGTGTACCACACCTAAAACTAGCCAAATCAAGGAAGGAAATGTAAAGAGAGGGTCTACTTTTCCTAAAACAATTCTATTATATACAGCTGTGCTTGAGAGCCCAGCTTTAACCGTAGGACACGGCAAGACAGAGGATTGTCATTCTGAGGAGGGAAATGCACTTGTCTCAGATCTCAGTGTACAGAAGACACAGTTTTTTTTCCTCCTCTGGAGAATTCTGATTTGGTAATCTTGGATTTTAGATGAGGAGGAGAAATCCTGACTTCTCATACCATGCATTTTTCTTAAGCAAATTGGTTCAATACTCTTGTTTCCTCTTTATTTTGTCTTTAGGTGCAGGTGGTGGTGTCGTCACAGCTTGTGAACAGTTGTTAAAAGGAGACTGGAAACCAGAAGGCGATCAATGGCTGAAGATGTCCTTGTAAGTGGTCCGTATTATACTGAGATATGGACTTTAAGCCTTAGATACCACCCAGTTGCTTTAAAATGAACTAACTTGGAACTGTGTATGTGACTGAGACACGCCTAAAAAACAAATGGCAGTCACATTGGGAAGAAAACCAGCAAATTCATTAATTCAGATGAACACTATAAGGGAAACATCTGTTTTCTGTGGGTTCCCTTTCAGCTTGGCATGGGCTGGACCTTTCCCCCCACCATATGTATCAGAAGTACAGCTTGGTCTTCGTGTGGGTCCCCCAACAACTGGAGCGGGGGCTACTATTCCCCTAACTGCGCTGCCTTCTCTGGCCTCAGTGGGAGGAGAAGATGTGCATAGTTGTATAGTGACTTGATGTGCCAGGGTGGTATGATATGGGGGTGGGAGTCTTCCCCTTCTCAGAGGACAAGAGTAGAGAGGAGTGGGGGCAGGTGCTGTGTGGGGAGGAGCTGGAAGGAAAGGGGGTGCTGCGGTTGGGATATAAAGTGAACAAATAAATTAATGAGAAAAAAACAGCTTGGAGACCGAAGGGATGGCTCTATGGCTAAGAGCCCTTGTTGCTCTTACAGAGGACCCACATGATGTCTCATAACTCTGTAAGTCCAACTCCACTACATTTGATGTCCTCTTCTGGCCTCTGTGGCACCAGCCATATATGTGGTACACAGACTATACATGCATGCAAAACACCCATACACATAAAAATAACAACAACAAACCCTATCAGACATATGATATGGACATGTCTTATCTTATATTGAGATCCTAGCTTTTAGTATATATGATGTGTGGCCATGAGTAGGGAATGAGTCCTGGAAATAGGAAGTGACCAAGAAAAGCAGAAGTAGTTTTGAGGAAGGATGGGAAGCGTGATGGGCCAGGGGCACAGGCTGGAGTTGAAGTACAGAGGCCAGGGCCATGCTGTACAGGGTTAAAGCATGGAGCCTGAAGCCCAAGCCCTTGGATCCCCGTGGAACTGATCTATTGGAGTTTGAAATGTCTTGGTGCCAGGGCCCTCTCCTTTCCCCTTTTGGAAGAGGAGTGTCTGCTACCATCTGTTCCACCATTGTGATTTGGAAGGAGAATCTGACTTCCTGTTTCATAGGAAACAGTGATAGAATTTTCCAGTGCATCTCAGTCTTCCTAACAAATCTAACCCTGATTTAAATCTTGAAGTCCTTCTCCAGTGCCCTTTCCCAGTTATCTGCAAACTGCTTATTTTTAGAGTCAGTCTTTAAGAAAACAAAATCCAAAATGGTCACTATGCATGTCAAAGCCATTTCCTTAAGGAGCTACTTTAGTGTAGTGCCACAGACTGGGTTTCCTGTAGGAATCACTTGTTCTGCAGGATGAGTAGAGTTCTAGTCAGGTGGGCAAAAAGTTCGGCGGAAGACAGAGTCAACACAAGGAAGTGCTGAATCTGAGTGTATATTCTTAAAAATGGCATCAGACTTCTACAGTCATTACAAAAGAGAAAAGAAAAATGTGGCAGCTCAGCGGTCAGGGTACATCTGAGGCCACCTGAAACACACTGGGTCTAAGGCAGCCACCTCTTCTGGACAGGAGCTGCACCCCTGCCCGAACACTCTGGGCCGGGGGTGGGGGTGGGGGTGGGGGTTGCGGACTGCAAGAGGCACAAAGCTCGAATGCTCTGCTGGGTTCTCTCTCTCTCTCTCTCTCTCTCTCTCACACACACACACACACACACACTCAGCTCAAGGTCCCTCCCATCCTTAGTAAAAGACCCACTATCTTCTGGGCTAGTAGAGACTTGTCTCTGGAAGTCTCATTCTTGCTAATTCCTAGGAGTGGCTCAGCTGCCATGTGTGACTGAAAATGAGGATTCTACTTGATCTTGCCCTGGGATAAGTCTCCTATTCTGTAAGCTTCCATGCCCTACCCCCTTTACTATCTCCCTAACAATGCTGAAGGCAATTAGTCTGAATAGGTAACATTCTTTACAAAATTCCAAGCCAAGGTTTGGTTAAGATGTTGGAACTTTGGTAAAGATCAGAGAGCAATGTCCAATTTTGTTTAGCTATAGTAAATCATTTCTTGGTGGGCACCTAGCACTCAAGTTCACAAGGACATATCTGGGCTACATCTGAGTTAGGGGATGCCACAAATGAACTACAAGAGATTGGCTTCCTTTGAAGCCTTTTCCACCTCTGGTCTGTGGCCAAGCTTTTGGGCTCCGCACAAGACTTCATTGGAGTGGGCGTGGCAGTGTAGGAACCAAACTATTAGAGTAATAATATAACATCAAGATAAATCATATGCCATTGGGCAGAGGTCATATGTATGTATGTGTGTAAGCATGTTCATATGTGTGGGCTTGTGTGTATCTCGAGCATGCTTGTGCCCGTGCCAGCCTAGGGTTGGTGTAGGATGTTTTCACTGGTATATCTCTTGAGGTGAGGTCTTTCAGAGCACATGGAGCTCACTGTCCTCCTGAGTAGCCAGCCTGCTCCGGGGTTGTTGTCCGTGCCTCCTGTGCCCTGGGATTACTGGTGGGCTCTTATAGCTTTCAGCACCCCATATGCTTTCATGCTGCACAACAAGCGCTTTACCCACTAAGTCATCTCCACATCTTAATTTGTATACATTTTATAACATGGTTATACATTTATAAACTGATATGAATATTAATATTAATAATTGTCTTAACATTTTTTAAAAGATTTACTTATTTATTTTATATATGTGAGCACATTGTAGCTGTCTTCAGACATACTAGTGAAAGACCTTCAGAGTTGGGGAGACCCTCACTCAAGGCTCGGGATGAAGCGACCACCCAATAACTCACGAGAGACCGATCTTGCTGCAATCACACGAGGTTTATTGAGGCCAGATCTGGGGTCGAACTCGTAGTTTAACAGGCCAGTGGAGTTTGACCCCGAGCACAAGGAACAAGGGGTATTTAAAGGGAAAAACCACAAACTAGGGGAAGTGAGGGGGAATTCCAACTCAAGGTATTCAGTCAGTTACGGAGGGGAACATATTCATTGCAGGAATGTAATTATCATCTACCCGTCCGCAGGGTGGAGAGCCTCGTGAACCAGTTGACCTTCATTCCTAGTTCCACCCTCATTGTAGTTCGGCCAGGAGGGGCTGGTCTTAGGAACCAGAGCCCTGAGGCTCTGAGTTAAGCCAAGTTCCTGGAACCAGAGCTCTGAACCGGCTGACCTGCATTCTTAGTTCTGCTCAGTCTGCTAGGGGTCATAAAAAACTTATTTTTATATCTTTCATACTTTTTCATTCCCCACTTCTTCTAGTATATAGTTCTAATCATAGAACTAAATATCAGTATCATCAAATTTTAAATCTTCTTGGCCTTGCAAGGTAGAATATTGTTGGTGTAATATTAATATCTGAACAGCACTTATTTCCTCTTTAATAAAGGCAACTCGTCTATCAAGGACGTATGGGCCTATAGTTAACAGCAAAAGCAGAATTAAAAGGGGCCCAACAAGGGAGGACACCAGAGTAGTCATCCATGGGGATTTGCTAAACCAACTTTTGAACCAGTTTTGTTGTGCTTCTCTGTCTCTGTCTTTGATTTAGTCTCTCTCATGGAGTCTGTAATGACTCCTGAATTGTTTACATAAAAGCAACATTTTTTTATATTTAAATCAATGGTGGCTTATGCTGCAGTGCCATATCAGATGTTCTTGTAGCTGCCCTTGCAGTCTCTCAACATAACTCTCAGGGGAACTCCTAACTCTCTTTTATTGTCAGGCACTACCTTACTAGCTCTCAAGCTTCTTAGCTTCTCTTTTTTTTTTTCCCTGTCTTATCTCTCTTACGCTCTCTAGCCTCTTATTCTTTCTGACTCTCGAACTAAACTCCATCTTTAAAGACTTTCTTTTAAACGTTTTATTTTTTTACTATACCCTTTCATAGTCCTTCTGCAACTTTCCTTTTTCTTTCTCCATTTATAAAAACACTTTTTCAACTACCTGCACTAGTTTTCTTAACGACTTATTCTGCATATCTTCTAACTTTAATTGTCTTTCAACTCCACCAGAAATCCAGGAATGACTGAATAATAGAGAATATATGGGAAGCCTAACACAGCTTCCAAAAATATTGCCAATTAATAGAGACTGCTGGACACCTGGACAGTCCTTTAAAACATTGGAGCATCAATCTTCAGCCTTCTGGCCCGTAAATGTCTGAGAACAGGAACATTAAGGACTTGCCTATTCTGTCTCGGCAGATATAAGCTTGTCCTAGGCCTGTGTGTCCTTTTTGGACAGTATCGTCTGCAGATGAAGAGGCAGCTTTGCCCAGTGGCTGTCTCGCCACAGCTGGAGCAGCTCTGATGATGCTCAATCTCTTCTGTGAGTCTGAGAAAGGGTGCTGTCAGTCACAGTCAGGTCTCTAGCCAGATGAATAAAAAATATCAAATGCCATATTCTATGGATTTCTGATGTTTTTGAAAACCAACTACTTATGTAAAGTAATCTGGACTATCGTCTGAACTACTCTCAGTTACTTTTAATGAAAATCTTGAAGTCACCCTAACAATAAACTCAGAGCCACGAATTTGCTAATTTGGCCCTAAACTCAGAGGTCTAAACATCTCAGATCTGTCTATAGAAAACTTCATCTTTTGGCCTTGAAGTATACACAACATACCTGTATTAGCTACACCTTTTAATCATTAAGAACACTATTGTATACCCAATTTTAACAACAAATTCTCAATTTAAAGGCTCTTACTTATTTCCTGCATACCAATTTAAGTTGTAAATGGTTTATAACACAAGCCTCAACTTTTACCAATCACTACTACAAATATAGGATACAAAATTCAGAACTTAATAATATAAACACCAAAGATAACTTTCTGAGAATAAGCTGTGTATCTAAAGAAATATTTAAATACCTAACCAAATTTTAGTCACACAATGCTCTCAGTTTAAATTGTCTATATATCAATTAAGTCATTTTCAGTACAGGGTAAATATTATCAGAAGGTCCTTATATCAAAGATAACATTGATTTTGTATTAAAACAGATTCTGCACCAAATAGGAACATGTGACTCAATAACAAATAAGGCTTTCTATAGCTATACAATCAAATCTGGCTATTTTTTTCCATTTTAAATATGATCTTTACATTTCTTAGAAACACAACCTATCAATAACCCTCTCTAGCCCTAAAGTCCAGGGAAGCGGGTAGACGACTCAGTCATAGCTTTTTAGAGCTGAGCAGGGGCGTAGAATATAAGGGGGCAGGGGAAGGAAAAACAGAATTAGTCTTCTGATGTCTGTGTCTTAACTGGATCAGGCTGAAGTTCAGGACACCAGGAGTTCAAGCAGGCAAGTATAGCATGTCTGATGAAGGTATTTACCAAGGTTATATATTTTTGTAACATATGAATCTCAAAACAAATTTAGTATTTTCAAAATTTTTAAATAAGAAAGTCCCCATTTCTGATATAAAGGACAAGATAAAATTCCTTATTTTGTTAATGCTAACCAGCTCTTCCAGGTGTGTTTGACCAAGGCATCTCCCACTGGCTCAATAACAGTATGTGCAAAAACAGCCTCCTCCCAGCAACAGCCACCGCTGCTCCAGGTTTTCTTCTACTATCATGTTTTGATAGAATTTGGTTTATTTTTTTATTCTCTTTTTATTTCCAAGACAAGCTAACTCTTTCTTCATTTGTCTCTAAACTGCTCATCACTTGTCTCTAGACGTCATACCTTTTGAATTCTTGTAAAGTTAAGGTATAATCATAATTTAAACAAAACCCAGTTTTAAACATTTATTTTTTTTAAATTAATATCAAAGCATTACTATCACATTATAAAGTTTAGCTGCCAATTTTTATATATGAATGCATGACAGTGCAATTTTTAATATATCATAAATCTTATCTCTGGTCCAGGCCTCACCCTTGGCCTTACTAAATTTATAAGGGGTAAGAATTACATAAAATATCATGAAGACCTGTTTTCCTAGGTCGGCTCATGTCACATGTTGTCGTTTAACATGACTCTAACCCCAAGTTACCAATTTTAAGCTAATTTTCTGTTACTAATATTACAAGCAAAACGCTGTCGTCCCCTTTAAGAGCGGCTCGTGTAGACACTCAGCTTCTATCAGCTCTTTTTCAGCTGTGCTTAACTCCCGGCCACAGCACAGTGGCTTATTAATTTTTGCTGTATTAATTGAGACTGTCTTTTAAACAAGTTAAGATAAACCAAAGTTTTAACCATTTTTTTTAACATGAAATACAGAACAATTATTTATCTAAACAGTGCCCACCACATGTTAAACAAAGCATAACTAAGCAATATCTAATCACCACAATTTACAAGAAGCCAATTTAATAATTTTTGAACCAGATAATAAAGACAATATTTTAACGCAATTAATCTATTTTGTAAAAACCTACTTGGTTGTTCAGGAGTGCCTGACTGCTGTGCCCTGCTCTCCAGCCGCACCTGACCTTGGCCCCTAGTGAGCCCATGCCCCTGGGCTTCAAAGCTGCAGCTGCCCCTCCCGCAGACATGCCTCCTCCAGGGCCCTGTCCCTGTATAGAGCTGTGAACTCCACCCAGCCCCCACTGCTGTGGATTCAGTCAGCCAGGCATGTCTCTATATAGGCTACCATCTAATCCTGCACTTGTCCCACCAAAGGCTGTATTTCTTTGTTGACACTCTCAGCACATAGGACAGCCCCAAAGACAAAGAATGTCACAAGATGGCCCCAGTTGGGGCCCCCTAGGAAAAGTTTGTCAGGTACCTGAATGAAACATTGCTGGGCTGAGCCTGGGGTCACGTGTAGCTGAGTAGCCAGGTCAGAGATAGTGTGGCAGAAGCGGGTCTCAAACTCGTCTCCAGCAGCCCGAATGGCTTGGTGCAGTGGGTCGGCTGCTGGGCCTTCCCCAGAGCCAGCTCTATAGACATAGCCCTTCTACCTCAGTTTATGTCTGGGGTTGAGGCTGGGGTCGCCATCCGGGCAGCCAGCCTGGATGGGGAAAAGGCCAGGGATATGGATCTGGCTCGGAAAGAACTGGAATTGCAGCGCCTGGGTCTGGGCCCCTACCTCCAACGCTTTAGGAGCTGTGGGACCGATTCCATGTTTAATGACTGCCCTCCCAGGAAACCCGGGACCACGGGATTCCTGTCGACACCAATCTTTATTCCCAGTTTCCCCAAGAGCAGCCCAAAGACCCAACGACAGCAGCACTAGCTCCGACACCATCCATCTGTCAAGGGGGGTGTAAGTTGTCAGTTCGAGGTCCAAACACACACAGAAAATCAGTTATCACACAGACAGCTCGACCTTTTCAGGTCCATGACACAGAGAAAGACAACTGGGCCCAGTAACAAACATCAGGTACATAGATAATCAAAGCCAAATAACAGAGTTGCTCGGCCTGTGCCTGTCACGGCTGCGGAGATGAACCAGTTACAAAACACACACACAAAGACCCATCTCAATCGCAAGTGCCAACCTTGCTTCA
>JADRCD010222207.1:0-16781 GCA_019843815.1 Montemys delectorum | reverse complement strand
GAAAGTGTAAGCCAAATAAACCCTTTCCTCCCCAACTTGCTTCATGGTCATGATGTTTGTGCAGGAATAGAAACCCTGACTAAGACAGTGATCAAGGAGGTAGGGCCCCTTGTGGGTGGTGATATCTCTGGGCTGGAAGTCTTGAGTTCTATAAGAGAACAGGCTGAGCAAGCCAGGAGAAGCAAGCCAGTAAAAAACATCTCTCCATGGCCTCTGTATCAGCTCCTGCTTCCTGACCTGCTTGAGTTCCAGTCCTGACTTCCTCTGGTGATCAACAGCCATGTGGAAATAAGCTCAATAAACCATTTCTTCCCCAACTTGCTTCATGGTCATGATGTTTGTGCAGGAATAGAAACCCTGACTAAGACAAGAGAATACCCTAAAAATTCAAATAATTTTTATCTCTTAAGACTGCATTTCTGGAAATTTTTATGAATCATATTATCAGACATTTGACATGATCTCATCAGTGTCAGTAATTCTAAATTAAACTAAATGCAGATGAATTATATTATAAAAATTAAATAGTAGAGAAAATAATAAGATTATGGAAAATGCAAAAAGTTTGTTTAAAAGCACTGTACTGAAATGATGCCTTACTATGAGACAAATCAATGAGAAATCTTGTGGGGGAATAATGTAACAAGAATCTTAATGGATAATTTGGTTTTGGATTTTATTTTTGCAGTGGAGCTAATTTATAGTAATAAAGGAAAATTTCACAAAAATTAATTTAAGAATATAAGATATAAGAAACTAAAAACATTCTATATATTTAAGTATCAGATAGTACTTTACTTTTTATTTAATTATTTTATATACTTACATTCCAAACGTTATTTCCCTTCCAGTCCCTTCTCCCAGCATTCTTGACCGCATTCTTCCTCCCTTTTGGCTCCCAGAGAGCATGCTCCTGAACCTACCCAACCAACCTCCCAGCCTTCTCACCCACCCAACTAACCAAGATAGCACTTCCTAATTCATAGAAAGTTGCATTAGATTCTACAAGCCAAAAATGATATGAGATCATTATAATTTGGTATTCTAATATTTCCATACTTACTCATTATTCAGTTTAAGGTAATTTAATAAAATATAATACCATAACTAATTTTAATTTTCAGAGGGAAAAACCACAACTGTCATAAAAAAATTGTCACAAAGTATTCAATATATCTTATCTCTACCTGGAATTAAAGATTTAACTTTTGAAATGAGTTGTCATTTTCAAATGAAAATGTCATTTTATAAGTAAAATCTATTAATGATTTTAATATTTTAAACACATCTTTGGATTACATATCACTTATCATTTTTAAGAATTTCTTTATTATTTAAAAATTTATTTCTTTTTTTTGTTTAAAAAGGCAAACAATGCTGGCTGCACTTTTTTATTTATTTATTTATTTATTTAATATTTCCATTCATTTACATCTCAGATGAGATCCCACTTCCCTGTTACCCCTCTACAACTCCCCCATCCCACATCTGCCCTCTCCTCCTCCTTTGCTTTTGTGAGTTTGTTCCCCACCAACCCACCCTTTCCTGCTTCACCCCTCTATCATCCCCCTATTCTAGTGTATCAAATCTCCACAGGACCAAGGGCCTCCCTTCCCATTGATGTCAGACAAGGCCATTTTCTGCTAACTAGTTATCTGGAGCCATGTATCCCTCTATGTATACTCCTTGGTTGGTGATCTCAACTCTAGAAGCACTGGGTGGTCAGGCCAGCTGATGTTCTTCTTATAAGGTTGTAATCCCACTCAGTTCCTCCAGTCCTTCTGCCAGCTTCCCTACCTGGGTCCTTGACCTCAGTCTGATGGTTGGCTCCAAGCATCCACATCTATATTGTGCAGTTGCTGGCTGAACCTCCCAAGGAGCAATAATGCCAGCTTCCTTTCACAAAGCACCTCTTGGCAACAGCAACAGTGTTGGGTTTGATGTCTGCAGACAGGATGGATCCACAAGTGGAGCAGTCCCTGGGTGGCTCTTCCTTCAGTCTCCACTCAATTTTATTTGTCCCTCTTCTTCTTTTGGATAGAAACATTTCTGGGTTAAAAACTTTGAGATGGGTAGATGACCCCATCCCACCACTAGGGGCTGTGCCTATCTACTGGAGGTGGTCTCTACGGGTTCTATGAACCATTCTCTGCTAAAATCATGCCTGTTGGGTCCTGGGAGCCTTTCGGTTCCCTGGCATCTGGGTCCCTCTAGTGGCTATCCCCAGTTCCTCATCACCCCCTGCTACATATTTTTTATTTGATTTCATGACCCTCTGCACCTCTCTCCTGTCCCCTTCAGTACCTTATACTGTCCTCTTATTTCCTCCTCCTCCTCCTCTCTCCCTCCCAGGTCCTCACCTCACTTGACCCCCTGTTCCCCCTCAATGCAAGACTGAGGCAGTCACACCCTGATTTTCCTTCCTCTTAAGCTCCATATGGTCTGTTGGTTGTATTATGGGCATTGTGAGTTTTGGTGCTAATATCCACTTATCAGTGAGTATATATCATGTGTGTTCTTTTGCGTCCGGGTTTCCTCACTCCAGATGATATCAACTGAGGAATCTTGCATGGCTGAGAAGCACTTAAAGAAATGTTCAACATCCTTAGTCATCAGGGAAATGCAAATCAAAGCAACCCTGAGAATCCACCTCATACCAGTTTAGAATGGCTAAGATCAAAAACTCAAGTGACAGCACATGCTGGTGAGGATGTGGAGAAAGAGGAACACTCATCCATTGTTGTTGAGATTGCAAGCGGGTACAACGACTCTGGAAGTCAGTCTGTCCATTCCTCAGAAAATTGGACACAGTTCTACCTGAAGACCCAGCTATACCACTCCTGGGCATATAGCCAAAATGCACTCCAACTTATAACAAGGACTCATGCTCCACTATGTTCATAGAAGCCTTATTTATAATAGCCAGAAGCTGGAAAGAACCCAGATGTCCTTCAACAGAGGAATGGATACAGAAAATGTGGTACATTTACACAGTGAAGTACTACTCAGCTATTAAAAATAATGACTTCAGGTCGGGCAGTGGTGGCACATGCCTTTAACCCTCGCACTGGGGAGGCAGAGGCAGGCCAGGCAGATTTCTGAGTTCGAGGCCAGCCTGGTCTGTAGAGTGAGTTCCAGGACAGCCAGGGCTACACAGAGAAATCCTATCTCGAAAAACCAAAAAAAAAAAAAAATGACTTCATGAAATTATGAAATTTGCAGTGAAGTAATTTGATATTTAATATTTTATCAAGCTAGATTTTGTTACTTTTATTTCCCTACTCTCTGTCATCTTTGTCTCTCTCACTGAAACACTTCTTTCCAACAACCTGTCCTCTTTGATATTTCCACATCTTCTTATTTGGGAGATGCAGTTAAAATAACTGCATTTTCTTCTGTTATTACTAATTATTTTATTTCTTTACATTTTGAATGTTGTCCCCATTCCTGGTATTCTCTCCACGAATACTCCCCCTTTCCCTTCTCTCCCCTCCATTTTGCCTCTAAGAGGGTGCTGTACCACCCACCCACCCATTCCCACCTCACCCCTCCAGCATCCTCCTTCTCTGGGGCATCAAACCCTGACAAGACCAACCACCTTCCCTCCCACAGACACCAGATAAGGCAGTCCTCTTTTCTTAATGGAGTATATTGGGAAGGAGAGGGGTGGTCCAATGACTGAGTGAGCTAAGGTGATTGGTGCTCAAATCTGACAGCCACAACCCATGAGAGTCAGAGAGAACGGTTGTCACATGATTTTCTCTGAACTCAGATGTGTGTCCTAGAATATTTTACACAAACAGATGATCTACACACATATGCCTACACATAGTAATCATAGATAACATAAAATAAAACTACAAATAATAATAATTCAATTTCTGATCAGTATACACTAAAAACTTAATCATAATTATGTTCATGAAGAAACGACTACATTTTTGTACTTTTTATGTCAATATAATCAGAAGTAATTTGGGGACAAGAGAGATATGGCTTAGCTATTAAAGATATTCTGTTATTTCAGAGGATATGGTTTAATTTCCCAGCAGCCACATGGTGGCTCACAATTTATTTTAATTCCAGTTCCATGGTATATGATGCCTTCTTCTATCATTTGCAGGTACATGATGCACTGGCTTACATGCAATTAAATTACTTATACACACAAACTAAAAATAAATAAAATTTAAAAATTAAAAGAAGATAATTTGGGAAAATGTATCTCATAAATTTCTGCCTAATCGTTATGCTAACTAAGGAATATTGCTTTGTTTTGTTATAATGTTACAAAATTTTGGAGTTGTTTACAGGAAAAACAAAACAAATACACTATTAACAGATTCATTAAGAATAGGTAATTAAAATGTAACCCTGTGCTCTTCTTATAAGGTTTACACATTTGACATTTTCTCACTAATTCATACGTATTGTTGTATTCATATAGCATCTCTTCTTGGATTATTTCATCCTTTTATTCATTCAACTTTCATGATAATGATAGTTAAATCAGCATGCATTAGTCTACCCAGAACCACGCCCACTCAAGCCAGTCCTATGCCTAGCTCCAGAGGTGCACTTCAAGCACTGGACTTCCTTAAAGAGATTTCCAAGAAACAAACAATTTGAATAACGATAGGTTCGTATTGAGTACGTACAGGCTAACTTAATTGGTAGTTTATGAATCTAAATAGAGAAGAAGCAGGTTATAGGAAGCCGCAGATCTTTAGCTACTATCTTCCAGAGAAAGTTCAAATTTTGCTAATAGCTAATTCTTCCAGAAATTGATATTTTGTGAATGAACGTAGCAAATAATTGCTTCTGGCTACATTTCCCAGATAAATACACATAAGCACATTCATAGAAAAACAGACACAAGCAAATGTACACTCTCAGGCAGTCCCCATTATTAACATTTTAAATCATTGTTGGTTAATAATAATCATATGCAATTAGTAAATTAGCTTTATCGCTGAAAAGCATCTTAGAGAATGAAATATATACAAAATAACTAATCAAATTTATAAAATTTTTTAAAATGTTCAAAAACTTGTAGCTAAACACTTCTTAGTAATATCTAATTTATATTTTAAGATATACTTAGATCAACTAGGAAAATTCTGTCAGTGTTACTTATAAAAATTGTGATAGTAGACAAATATAATTATCACCTTTAGTTATTCCTGTGTCAAAGATCAACAAGGTGCAAATGGTGATGTTTAATATATGGACAATAATGGAAATTGCTTTTTACTTTTATTTTTATATTTGTTTCTAGGTATAATTTTGAACTTAGTAAATTTTTGAAGTAATTATACCTTGATTATCACAACAGGTGAACGTCTACTTGAAATTTTAAGAAGATCATTATTTTTATTTTGAAACTATATTTTGACATAGAGTAAAACAATATCAATTTCCAAATTCTTAAAATGCCTAAATACAAATAGTATGAATGGCTTTATGAGAAAACTTGAAGTCACCATTTATAGTGATGAATTTTAAGATTTTCATTTTAATA
The DNA here is from genome assembly GCA_019843815.1 of Montemys delectorum. Lineage (NCBI taxonomy): Eukaryota > Metazoa > Chordata > Mammalia > Rodentia > Muridae > Montemys > Montemys delectorum. Next base: position 11,260 of record JADRCD010222207.1, on the reverse strand, counting down.
TTATGAAATTTGTGAACCTTTTTATATTTTTACTTTCAGAAAAGATACATTCCATAATTTCTTGAATGTTAAGAAAACCTACTTTCTCCATTTTTATTGCTATTTTTATAGGTCTCAAGTTTAGGATTTATATGATCTGAAATGGTTAATATTAACTAGCAATGATAGAGATAACAGTTGTCTAAGAAACACAAAGCTTAAAAACAGATCTTAGTAAGAGGAAAATCAGCCATTTAATTTAGCAATCAAACAAAGTCAGCACTTGGAACATCGAAAAAAAAAAAGGAGAAAGGCTGGAGAGGGGGACGAGAAAAAGAACACAGAGAGCTAAAAATCCTTTATATATTTAGCCTACAATTACAATCCAATTCTTATCTAAGTGTGGCTCACATAAAAGCTTTTAAGTAGATGTGCTAATAAAGAGCATACTGAGCATGATGAACTCATAGCTGAAAGGGCATGAGCTATCACAGCACAAGATACTCCCTTGTGAGTATTTATGAGTGTGAACAGGGGCAGACTGGCTGACGGAATGCTGTGCCTGTGAGTCTTCGGTTTTCAGAGGGCAGATCACCTTGATGCCTGTGAATTAAATTGTGCCCAAAGTGCTGTCCCTGAAGTCCAAGAACAAAAACTATTACTGTTCTCTGAATTCTCCTCTGACAACAAACAATGGCTGCCAAGCAAGCCAACTTTAATGAAAACATTCAACCAAAAGTGGCCTCAAGGGGGCTTCGCCTTTAACTTTAATGGTGATATGCTTCCAAATATCCCAAAAGTACACAGGAGAGAGTATCCACCTGTGCATCCTGGGTATGTGGATGAGTGTGATGCTTCACCCAAGTGAGCAGGTGTTTGTTAAATTGATTTGTTGTTTGTTTAATCCTTCTTTTAGGGCATGGCTGACCTTTCTTTTCCAGTCCTGTCTTCAGCGAATGGCAAATCCAATTTTCTTCTTCCTGGCACTGACTCTGGAGACAGCTCAATGATCAAACAGACACTTGTATGCATACAAGAGAAAATCAATTATACAGCCAGGAAAGGACCTCTTTTCTCGTCAGATTGGAGGTTTTAAATATGTCAGCCTTGAACACATGATTATGTCTTTAAAATTTTACATGTGAGGACCATATGAATATCGTGAAGGAAGTCAGGATTCCTCATAGTGTTGAGACCAAGCTGTTCTCTCTCACAAGTTGCTCTATATTGTATAATACCTTTTCTCTTTTTTTAAATTTAATTTAATTTTTCTTTACTTATTCACTTTATATCCATCTCACTGCCCCGACTCTATGTTACTCCCATCCATACTCCTTCCCCTAGCACACCCCCTTCTCTTCTAAGCAAGTGGAGTCCCTCTGGGTTGCCCACCAACTGGCACTTCAAAGACTTTTACTTTATTATTTTCTGGCTATGCATGCCCTTATATACTCTATTTACAAACAGCTTGTGACTCTTATTAAGTGGTTGAGGATGACCCTGCAGCAGGTTGGATATGTGAGTCATAGAATAGATTGCTCATTGACCTTTTCCAGGGTGTACAAATTTACCATGGTGATTTGAGACTTAGAAGAACATAAACATATTAAAAGAATACCTGGTAAACTGGACTCAAAGACATATCTGACAAGCCAGAACAAGGAAAATATGTAATTTGTAATTCTCTCACCTGAACTGCATAGCATAAAACATTTAGCATTGTAATGGCAATGGCTACCACAGAACTTCTCAGAGCACCTGCTCTGTGTCTGAAGGTCTAACACACAGAGGCTGTGCCTGGAGCTTTAGTTTGGTGTGCTCCCAGCTGTTGAATTGGGCTTACTCACTTAGTGTGCATAAGCCCTCTATATGCTCTGTTTGTATGTGCTGTCCATCTGTGCTATGGTCTTATATCTAGACATCTTCTTCTCTGAAACTATACATTCCTGTGAACCTTTGTCTTTGCATCCATGGCCATCATATCCATCTCTGCTTCTTCAGATTCCTCATGTGCAGGTGGTCTCTATTTCCTTATCTTTTCAAATTCTTGTATGTCAGCTTTGGTTCCTAGGGTCATGGTCAAGCTTTTTGCCTTTGAAATCACCCTGCAACACACACATATTTGTACAGTTGATATAGAGCTTAATAGACTTAATATTGGATGTGTGATCATAGAATAACTATTAAGCTACAAACATTGAGTAAATGTACTTGTGTTCTCCTTAGCAAGGAAATCAGGATTGTGTGAGAAACTGTTTTCAATGAAGCTGCATAATTTGTCTCACTAGGACATTATTTAACATTAAAAATTAGAACATCAGAGAGATGCAGTGGATGCAGGATGCTTTCCTCTCCAAAGCATCCTCTTACAGATGGACCCTGTCTCTGGACTTCTCAATCTAGTACATTAATGAGAATTCTAAAGATCTGAGTTTACAATTCAACCCCCTGCCAGTACAGGTAGCCAAGAAAAGTGTCAGGGGCACCCAGCACAACTGAAATGTAGAAATGGTAATCAAACCTGCATGGTTTGTGTCTCAGTCTCTATATGAAATTACAAAATTCCAGAATCTTCCTAAGGACATTCTACTGAGGCTTTGGACTCAGTTGGACATGTCTGTATTTTAGTGAGGCACTGAGCAAAGGAGTAATATATTTAATGATGTATATGTCAGAGCCTAAATCACATGTTAGTATTTGAATTCTGCTTAAAGGAGTATTATGTTGCTCTGTATTGGTGATGGCATAAAAACATTAACCAAGTACATTGTTACCATTCTCTCACATTATGTAAAAGATTGAATATTGTTTCTGTTTGAGTCAGTATTTTAAGAGTAACACTTTGGCCATTTCCTGGACCCACCAGGTGCGTCTGTAGAAGCAGAGCCAGAGGGAAGCAAGCGGTGCGCCTGGTGTCCTCGAGGTGATTACTGCAGGAAGACCCGCCACCTTGGTGCAAATCCCCAAGGAGGAAGAGCTTTTCCCGAAGCTGGAGCAGGTCACTTTCTAGAGATAGGACAAGAGAAAAGTCTCTGTCTCGTGAGAGAAATCACAAGCCATCTAGACCCTTCTCTGCGTCCCTAGCAGATCTAAGTCAAATGAAAGGGACTAGAAGCCGAGTTTGCAGAAATGTTGTACAGGAAATAACTTCATCTGACAGGAGTATGTACAGGAAGTTTTGTTTGAGACTTCATAAGCTTGGTGCATTTTTAAGATGTTTTAGCTGTTCAAATTTGTTTTGTCTCTTGGAGCAGTGATACACAAAACAATGTAATTCCTCATGGTTTCAAATGGATCATATGAGGCATGTGATATCAAGAATTGTTACTTTACAATGTTCCCTTAAGCAAGATTTAATTTTCTTTGAATTTTAGTTTTTCATAGACTGGTAAAAGCCTAGATCCTGCCAAGTTTTAAGAGTGATGTACTAATGATATAAAGCAACTGGTGGAAATTGAATAAAGCTGTAATCCTCTAGTAGCTGAGACACATTGTAGCACTGTAGATGGAATGGTAAGTAGTGTTTAAGAGCTGCTGTGAACACAACCCAACAAATAAAGGGTAGGAACCACACTCTGAAGGTTTGCAAAGTGGTTCCTTTCTGGTTGCTATATGTGGATGCAGAGCTATTGTAATGTCTTTATTTGGAAATGTAAAACTAAGATACCAGGGTCCTATCAGTTTAAGGGTACATTGTAGAGCTGAACTTTTCAGTTACTGTGCAAGATTTTTTTCATGATGTCATTTGTAATATGTTTGTGAGAATCCTTGGGATCAAAGTTTTGGTTACAAATTGTTGTTTAACTTGAAACCCTGTATTTCCTTGTACACTCAAATCTGTGAGCTTGGTATCAAGTCCATGTAAAACATGGCTATTGGAAGCCACATTTTATTTTCTTGTAAAATGCTTTTGAACTAATAAAGTACTAGTATAATTGTGTAGTAGTCAGTTGAGTGAACCCACTGTTGCCATTGTTTTTATCCCTGGGAAAGTAGTTGGTTACCCAGTCTGTTCTTTGTAAGAAACACAACTGACTGACACTACATTAGTGAAGGAATGTTTCCCCTTTACTTGTCATCTATGAGAGTTAGCCAATTTTAGTTGTTGAAGCCAGTTCGGGATCATGGCAGTTAGTGACTAACATTTTAAAGTAATACAATATGGTAGGTATATTGTAATTCTTTAAGTTGCCCATAAAAAGTGGCTTTGATCTTCAGCATGAAAACATTCAACAAAGTTTTAAAATTAATTTCATTTTATAACTTGAGGTGTTGCATGGGATTCCAAATTGATCAATCATGATGTAAAATACACAGTATGGCTAATTGTAATGCTGCACAGTTGAATATGGAGGCATGCATACCCTTTCTCTTAGAAATCTGGAGGAGTTGTGGTTTCAGGATTTTTTTGTGTGTGTGCAATTAGATTAAATCATAATGCAACAGTTTTGTGGCTTAAGTTTCCTTAAGTGTGTTCTTTTGAGACAGTTTTTTGGATTCTACTGTACTGACTTCATCTATGTAAGATGCCATTGTACTAAGTTCAATCTGTAAGCTTATAAATCCCCCCAAAGTATTTATTACCTTTAAACAATAAATTTCAGTAAGGAAGGAGAGAAACACTTTAAAAAAAACAATACACTTGTTCCTGGTGTTGTAGCACACACCATTAATGCCAACACTTCTGGGGTAGAGGCAAGTGGATCTCTGTGAGTTCAAGGCCAGCCTGGTCTACAAATCAAATCCAGGACAGCCATGGTACACAGAGAAATCCTGTCTCAAAAAAAAATCACTTATTTAAAGTTATGAACAGATTGTATAACAAGGACAATTAAATGTCTTTTTATTAAATTCTTGATCATAAAATTGATGGGTGTGTCATTGATAAGATTTAGGGAGGTGGTCAATGATGGAGTTGCAGATACTGGTCTGTGTTCAGTTCTTAGGGAAGCTACACTGCTGGATAATTGCTTCGACCACAAACTGAACCAGAGGTCATGTATTTCTCAAAGCACTTGTAATGTTTGACATAGTTTCTGATTGCCTTAATCTCTGTAGTAAAACTTGAAACGTGTCTGGAGAGGATTCACAATAACTGATTGATCAGGATTTAAAGGTACAGGAAAATTTCCCTGTTCTCAATATGCCCAGAAAGAATAGAAAACAAATGCTACCTTCTCCTCAAATCAGATAGTTACAATTTAGCCTGACACTGACTCTCTAGTAATAAGTTAACCATATTCCATTAGATAGAACAGCAGCATAAGTAGTAAATACCATCCACAATAGTGTCTGGGTAAGGTGATTGAATATGGGAAGGATTCCCAGGTGCAGCAGTCTCTGGATTGTCCTTCCTCCAGCCTCTGCTCCAACTCCTTCCATTGGTATTTTGTTCCCCCTTCTAAGAAGGATCAAAGTAGCCACATATTGGTCTTCCTTCTTTTTGAGTTTCTTGTGGTTTGTGAATTGTATCTTGGGTATTCCAAGCTACTGGGCTAATATCAGTTTATCAGTGAGTGCATGCATACTATGCATGTTCTTTTGTGATTGGGTTACCTCACTCAGAATGATATCCTCCAGATCCATCCATTTCCCTAAGAATTTCCTAAATTCATTGGTTTTAATTACTGAGTAGTACTCCATTGTGGAAATGTACCACATTTTCTGTATCCATTCCTCTGTTGAGGGACATCTGGGTTCTTTCCAGCTTCTGACTATTATAAATAAGGCTGCTATGAACATAGTAGAGCATGTGTCCTTATTACACGGGAGCCTGATACAGCTGTTTCCTAAGAGACTCTGAGTGCCCGACTAATGCAGAAGTAGAGGTTCATAGCCATCCATTGGACTGAGCACAGGGTCCCCAATGAAGGAACTAGAGAAAGGACCCAAGGAACAGAAGGGGTTTACAGGTCCTTAGGAGAAACAACAATATGAACTAACTAGTACCCTCAGAGTTCCCAGGGACTAAACCACCAACCAAAGAGTACACATGGTGTGACTCATGGCTCCAACTGCATATGCCTAGTTGTTCATCAATGGGAGGAGAGGCCCTTGGTCCTGTTGTATGCCGCAGTGTAGGGGATTGCCAGGGCCAGGAAGTGGGAGATGGTAGGTTGGTGAGCAGGGGAACGGGGAAGAAACAGGGTTTGTTTTTTGTTTTTGTTATTGTTTTTGTAATTAATAAATTAAAAATTTAAAAAGGGGAAAAAAGAAAATATCTGATAAAAAAAGTAGTAAATGGCTATAAGTATAAGTTCCCTTGAAATTTACTTCCTAGAAGGAAATATCTCAAAACTTAGCATTCAACAGAAGTCAGAAGACTTCATATTCCTTTCTTTCTTTTTTTTTCTTGTATTGGGTATTTTCTTTATTTACATTTCAAATGTTATCCCCTTTCTCAGTCTCCCCTCCAGAAACCCCCATCCCATCCCCCTCCCCCTCTCTCTGTAAGAGTGTTCCCCCACCAACTACCCACTCCCACCTTTCCATCCTGGCACTCTCCTACATTGGGACATCAAGCCTTCATAGGACCAGGGGCCATTTCTTCCCCTGATCTCCAACAAGTCCATACTCTGTCACATGTGAAGCCAGGTCATATTTGTTTTCTATTTAAGTTGTTCTGTATTTAAAATGTGGATCCCCATTTTTTATTTTCAAACAACAAAAACTAATTCTAAATTTGTAGCATGGAACATGCTTCACTGTTTTAGAAATATAAAATTGCACAAAATGTATTTTAATAATAATATGTATAATATGCTGTACCCAAAGATTTTATAAGGAATTACTCATAAAATTCTAATAATGAATCAATAATTACATCATTCTCAATTAAAATATAATTAATGATAGGGGCCTTTACTTTTAAATGATATTGGTAAGCATTCATAAGACATAGTGCCTTATATAAGACTAATTCAGTGGTAATAATTCACATATCTATTATGCATGTGACCCAAAATAGAATCATCAAATATACCTTCATTATAGTTTTCACAAAGTCATAGACAGGTTGGTCATTTGTATTTAATTAATATGCATTAGTTCATTAGCAATCACTTGATAAAATATTCCTTCAGGCTTTAGTGTTTCTAAAATCTTCTATATAAACATATAATTAATAAAGCATATTCTTATTAATTTGCCTTAATGTTTAATCATTCAATCTTGTAACTTCAGTCCAGAGGGAATACAAAGAGATAATTGATTACTATTACTTTTTCATAGTTTCATGCAAGTTACTCTCCTTAGGTCTTCCTGTCATTCTTTACTGCTCATAGGATACACTTGACACCTATTTTCACAAGTGACAAAATTCTTAAATACAGAATTCTATAGCTGGACTTGAATTCTTTTATGCATTATTGCAGATTTGCTGATGTTAACATGAATCTTTTGAATATCTTACATCTGACTTGGGAAAGGTGTAGTAACTTGACTGTTCTTGGATTGTGACCTTTAATCCTCTACTATCCAACATAGATTATGCACACAGGTTGCAAGCCCTTGAGAAAGGAGAAATTTGTGCAGCGATAGAATTGTCGTAAGGCAAACTTAGTCAAAACTTCAGGATAACAACATGGTAGGAAACTGGGCATAACTATTTAACAACTCACAAGGTCATTTTGAAAGACCTAAGCTATAAGAAGAGCTAGGAGCATAGAGTTAGAATTGTGACTATTATACCTCTTGCATGGTCTGATTATGAGTAATTAGAGAAGTCTTATAGTCCTGCATATTACTTTGTCTCAAAATAATCCATAATTTATACTGCCCCAAGTATTCAGTAAACCAAAAATATACATGTCAAACGATCAAAGTCAAACTGAAAAGCTCAAGTCCCCAAAGATTGCTTATTTGTATGACTGGAGCAATTTTATTCTCTCCTTTTTTTTTCTGAAGTACTCACAAACTATTCTTTAACATCTTTGCAGCAACACTGGGACATATGTTGTTCAATGGTATAGTTGTAACTTATGTGTTTATGTCATGTTACTTGGAAAAAAATATGTTTTCAACTTCCTATATTTCCCTTAAAGGATACCATATGTTCTCATTGCATGTACAAATGCATAAACATATTTGTACCTGTTAACACACGGAAATTCAATAACTGAATTGCATACTTCCTTACAATTTAACTTTGCAATTACTTCCATTGAGATAAAGCTACTTTCCCACCCCATAAGCACTTGCTATTCCTGTGTTTTCCTTTTATCAATATCCTATAGTTAAAGGGATAGTTTGCTGGTTCTCAACTGGGTTATCAATAGAAGGTACAGATTTGTCAACTTTTTTTTTGAAAACTTCTGTCCCCTAAATTTAACAGGGTTTAGAGAACATTTTGATTAAACAACATCAAAAAGGAGTTCCTCATCATAGTTGACAATAGGCAAGAAACTACAACATGTGCCAGTGACTCTGCTAGAAGTAAGCCAGTGTAAAAGTATCAAGTAAATACATCCAGCACCCAAGAGGAAACTAAAATGAGACTATATTGACTTTGCTCTCTTGTCAGTAATGCAAAAGTGGTCAACTTGAATAGTTGGAAAAATATTTATTGTAAAGTTGGTACATCAATTACAAATCTCATTCTTTTTTACAGATAGACTAACCAGATTAAGTGTATAAATTACACTAAATATGCCAGTTAAATTAAGTATGTCTTCTTGTGCACATGGGCCATTTCCAACAGTATTTAGTGATATTAATGAATATTTGAAGTAAATTTGAATGTTGATGTGGTCTTTTTGGAACCATATATAATTTTAATGTTTAACTACCACAAAATAGAAATAGAAGGATTTTCTAAGTAGAATCATTGAAATAAGTGCATTGACCAATATTCAAACCAATGTTAAGAACATATTGTGATATAATTCTTTCAAAGTATTATACTTTCAAGCATAATCAATCATAGCTTGAATTTTCTTCTGCTAAACCTAGGTTTTTTTTCAATCAGCTACACTATGCATTTAAATTAGACCTCCCTTGGTTTTTTTAACTTTCAAACTCTATCCTATTATAACAACATTAAAAAAAAAACCCCTTTGCCCCCTCCCATAAGTTTTATTCATGTGGCAAGATAACAATGAATAAGAATAAATTATAAAACCATCAACTGCAACACAAGGGAGTAAATATGTAAAGAGGTTAATGAGAGAATGAAGATCAAACAAGCTTAGCCCAAATCTCCAGCAAACATGCTTATAGGTTTAGATTTTTCAAAACTTTCTTAAGTGCTGTCACCTCTTTTCAATCCCATCACCCACCGGAAGTAGTGGAAAGGAAAGGTTATGTAGACCTGTTTAGAAATAGGTTTTGGGGCTCAAATCCAATCTTGTCAGGATATTAGCCGGTCAGTTCACACCAATCAGCAGGCGTAGCTCTATCCACTTGCAAACACCATTCACAAACAACGGCAATTAGATCCAGAAGAAGCCATGAGGCTCTGCCAATCAGCAAGGGTAACAAGAAGTTCTTTGGTGTACTTCTCAATGCAAAGCCATGAAAAATGATGATCCGCAGAGAAGGCAAGACAAACCAATGCCACATTGTGATTGAAGACTAACATCAGGAAATCCAATGAAGACCAGCAAAGAGTGACAAGATGAACCAATGCTGGAGCTCAGTCCACTGACTTCTTCTTACACCATTCCCCAAAATCACATTTTCTCTCAAGCATCCACTGCAGCAAAACATCACATCCCCTTCTTTTCAGGCAGTTTCCTTAAAAATACCATGTGTCTGTTCTCAGCAAAACATCCTTTCATAAGACAGTTTGCAGAAAAACATCATATGATGCATCTGTGTCTCCAAAGAAAGCAGAAATTTCCACTTCACATAGAGCTCTTAATGACTGCAGGTGTAAAATAAAACATCATCATATCTATGGGTATGTTAATGCATATAGACATGTATGTATGCAGACTAGAGGTCAATTTCAGTGTCTTCATCTAATCATTTTCATTACACACACACACACACACACACACACACACACACACACACACACACATTCATGAGCACACACATACACATGTGCTACCAAGGACCATGCAAGAGGAATGACAAATAGCTTTAGAACTCATGGAATGCAGCCCACAGGTTACCACAGCCACATGAGTGGGCCTTAGTGTGGCATGGCACCAACGACTATGTTTCCTGTGGACTTTATGCTTTAATGGGGTTCTGCCCTGCTTGCTGCCCTCACAGCTCTCTTAATCTAAGAATTATATGGAAACTTTAAGGGGGTTTCAAGTTTCTCACTAGGCAGTATCTCTGGCATTCAGTATCTTCTGGTATTAATGCTTGATCTCTTTCAGTCATTGCAGCTGGAGCATATTAATGATTCTACACCATTCTAGAGAAGAACTTAGAGACTTAGATTGTCAACAGTGACTACCACCCTTAGGGAACATTTGGAAAAATAAAGTTGTTAGTGAAGCTAAGTTGTGATGCTTTTACTACTGGTTCTGATGTAAAAAAATCTTAGGGAACAATATGAAGTTGAGAAAGACACACTCTTATTAGTTAAGCTAGGAACCTTTTAAGGTCAGGGAACAATAATAATGGCAACACTGGCTGACGTGACTCTCACTGAGGCTAGACTATTGGTAATTGATTTCTTTTATATATTTCTGCCCTCAGCTTCCTATTATGATTTATTAAGAATTGCTGTTCAGTATATACACATTTTGAAGACTTAAGGTAGATATGACTGATTTTTATATAAAAGTTTAGATATGTGATTCTTTTAATATTCTCATAAGATTACTTTTAAAGATAAAATAATAAAACAATTATTCCTTTCTTTGTAACCGCAAATTGTTGACTGCTAGTAAGAGAAACTGGCTGAGAAAACTACCTTGCTTGCTTACACTTTGTTAATCTACAACAAGTTGCTTGGTTATGAATGTACTTGGGTTGTTCAGAATAATTTGTTTTCTTTACCCGTACTATGTAATGTTTCTTCGTATAAAGGTACAGGAAAACATGGTGTTTTTTTCATAATCATTCACTAGAAGAAAACTAAAATGTAATCACATTGTAATTATATACTGCTTGAAAGATTTTGCTGGGATATGTAAGCGATGGAAGAAAGAATAAAAAATGGTGTGGTGTGGCGGGAACATTGTCTCTCCCATCCTTCAACTATGTGTGCATGTGTAAGTTTGTGCAAATGGGGATTGGAACATTGTTCCTTCCATTCACCAATTGTGTGTGTGTGTGTGTGTGTGTGTGTGTGTGTGTGTATGTATGTATGTATGTATGTATG
>JADRCD010222206.1:12500-15749 GCA_019843815.1 Montemys delectorum | reverse complement strand
GATGAATATGAAGTGTCCCTCCTTATCTTTTTTGATCACTTTAGGGTAAAAGTTGATTTTATTCGATATTAGAATGGCTACTCCAGCTTTTTTATTGGGACCATTGCCTTGGAGAATTGTTTTCCAGCCTTTTATTCTGAGGTAGTGTCTGTCTTTGTCACTGAGGTGGGTTTCCTGTATTCAGCAAAATGTTGGGTCCTGTTTATGTACCCAATCTGATAATCTATGTCTTTTTATTGGTGAATTGAGTCCATTGATGTTAATAGATATTAAGGAAAAGTAATTGTTGCTTCCTGTTAGTTTTGTAGTTAGAGCTGGCATTCCGTTCATGTCTCTATCTTCTTTTACTTTTATTGGAAGATTACAGTTTTACTTTTTCAGGGAGGTAGTTCCCCTCCTTGTGTTGTAGTTTTCCATTTATTACCCTTTGAAGGGCTGTATTTGTGGAAACATATTTTGTGAATTTGGTTTTGTCATGGAATACTTTGGTTTCTCCATCTATGGTGATTGAGAGTTTTGCTGGGTATAGTAATCTAGGCTGGCATTTGTGTTCTCTTAGGGTCTGTATGACATCTGCCCAGGATCTTCTAGCTTTCATAGTCTCTGGTGAGAAGTCTGGTGTAATTCTGATAGGCCTGCCTTTATATGTTACTTGACCTTTTTCTCTTACTGCTTTTAGTATTCTTTCTTTGTTTTGTGCATTTGGTGTTTTGACTATTATGTGTCGGGAGGAATTTCTTTTCTGGTCCAGTCTGTTTGGAGTTCTATAGGCTTCTTGTATATTCATGGGCATCTCTTTCTTTAGGTTAGGGAAATTTTCTTCTATAATTTTGTTGAAGATATTTACTGGCCCTTTAATATGGAGGTCTTCACTCTCTTCTATACCTATTATTCTTAGGTTTGGTCTTCTCATTGTGTCCTGGATTTCCTGGATGTTTTGGGTTAGGGTCTTTTTGCATTTTGCATTTTCTTTGACTGTTCTGTCAATGTTGTCCATTTTATCTTCTGCCCCTGACATTCTCTCTTCCTATCTCTTGTATTCTGTTGGTGATGTTTGTATCTATGTTTCCTGACTTCTTTCCTAAGATTTCTACCTCCAGGGTTGCCTCTTTTTGTGATTTCTTTATTGTTTCTGCTTCCATTTTTAGGTCCTGAATGGTTTTACTCAATTCCTTCACCTGTTTGTTTGTGTTTTCCTGCAATTCCTTAAGGTATTTTTGGGTTTGCTCTTTAAGGGCTTCTACTTGTTTACTTGTGATCTCCTGTAATTCTTTATGGGATTTTTTTTTTGTTTGTTTCCTCTTTAAGGGCTTGTACCTCTTTATCTATGTTCTCTTGTATTTCTTTAAGGGAATTATTCATGTTCTTCTTAAGTTCCTCTATCAGCATTGTGAGTTATGTTTTTAGATCCAAATCTTGCTTTTCCAGTGTTTTGGGATATCCAGGGCTTGCTATGGTGGGAGTATTAGGTTCTGATGAAGCCAAGCAGTCTTGGTTTCTGTTGGTAGGATTCTTGCCTTTGCCTTTTGCCTTCTCTTGATCTCTGGTGTTAGATGTTCTTGGTGTCTCTGACTAGAGCTTGTCCTGTCCTTGCCGCCCTGCAACTCCCCTTCGACTCCTGCGGCCTGTGCCTCCTAGCTGGTCCTGCCTTTGAAAGTCACCATAGAGAGAATGGCAGATCTCACCTTAGTCTCTGGGTTGAAGCCCGCCCTGGAGGCAGACCCTCCACTAGCAGGGAGGGGGCAGAGAGGGTTGCTGTCACTCGGAAGCTTAGAGGATCCTGTCCCTGCAGCCCTGCGACTCCCCTGCAATTCCTGAGGCCTCCACTATACACTTCTTAAATCTCACTTCACATCAGCACTCTATTAAGAAAACAGTGTACTTTCTTTTCCTGATTCAAACAGCCACAGTTTATACTATTTCCTGGCTTCACGTCAGTTAAATATCTACTTCAATGGATTACATGTGGTTTGAGTGCTTTGAAAAATTCATAGATTGAGTTTCAGTGAAGTGATAACGTTTTCTAAATTTTAAGATGAAATATTCCACATTTAAAAGGACTTGATGTTAGGATGGTTAATCACACATGGGGGTGGCTTGTCCATAGAATTAATCACTGACTTTCAGGGATTCTCACTCTATTCTTAGGCACTAAAGCAAGCTTACCACTTAATTGATGCAATTCAAACAACTAGGTGACATCCTTATCCACTTGCTATAGCTGATGGAAATGGTGCTTGAAGAGGTTAAGTCAATGTGATCAAGGTTACACAGCTTGTTCTTGGCAGGCCAGGCATGCCTTACAACATCTGATTTTTTTAAAGCCCATGTTTTTCAGAACTCTGCTGTATGCAATCATGTTCACTTGCCTATTACAATCAGTTCTAACTTTAAATGTCTATGTAGTGACTATCAAATATTACATATAAATGCTTAGAAAGTCTCACAGTCAATAGATTATCAAGCCAAGTTCTAAAAACATTAAAATATACTACATTATATTTCTGATATTGTTTGGGTATATGCTATCATCCCACTAAATATTAGTACAATTAAGGACTAAATCTTGATTCTATGTTTATATAATATTGTAAACTTTGTTTCTCTGCCCTCCCCTTTACACTAAATCCATTTGACTCTCAGCTTAGCTTAAGTGAATCTGGGTTTTCTTCTTGTGCTTTCTATTAAGGAGAAAAAGAATTGTAAGCAATTTACCTTAAATCTTCATGTTTTCTTCTTCCTTCTATTTAGAATAGTATTAATTCAAATGTTCTTTTGAGTTCAAATAGTAAAATTTATACCTTATAAAGCACATCTTACTGTGTTCTTGCACTCAGTCTGCAAATATTTTATTCAGAGTTTTTCCATCTATGTCTATTAAGGATAGGGGTCTGTAGTTTTCATTTTTGTGATATGTCTTTGTTCAGTTTAGGGTATTGCTTTAGTTTGACTTCTGTTGCAACACAGTCAAAATCAACTTGGGGGAGAGAAAGGCTTTATTTGGCTTCTAGTTACCAGCTCATCATCATCCTTCCTCTAGCTCCTACCAGATGCTCTCCAACTCCCTACCCAAACAGCCTTTGGCCCTGGCTCTCACAAAAAAAGGAAAAAAAAACCCACGTGCGTGCATGCGCGTGTGCACGTGCGCGCGCGCGCGCGCGCGCGCGCGCACACACACACACACATAATAAAAACTACCACCACCACTGGTCAAAATAGAATGCCCTCCAGCTCAGGCTCTAGATCATT
>JADRCD010222206.1:0-7500 GCA_019843815.1 Montemys delectorum | reverse complement strand
AGACATCTGCATTTTCTCCCCTCCACCTCCCCTGCTACCTTGAAGAATGCCCATCATTGCTCATCTTCAGTTATTAATATAGCTTGTTACATTGTTACAGGCTTCACCAGCTGTCCTCAAAATGTATGCTGAATAAGACATGAGGAGGAGTGCTTTAAAAAGCTCCCCATCTAGGCAAGTCATTAGATGAATGTAAGTCAGAAACCAAAAGAAAAAAACTATCATGCCCTGCTGTCATCTTCTTTGTTGCTTGCTTGCACTATGGAGGTGATACATTTGCAGTACTTTATTTCTCTTTTATTAGCAATAATAACATACGTTCAGTTCCTTTTTTTTTCCGACATGCAGATTTATTCTTCTCAATGAAGGAATTAAGTAGAGATTTCCCTCGCTTCAGGATTCCATTAACATAAGCACTTATAACTGTTGTGAAAATGTCTCCCTCCTTTGCTATATTCAATCATTTGCCTTCAATTGTGCTCATAATCACAGGTACCCTCCCCTGCACTTACAGTTTCTACACTCATAGATAAAATATTTGAAATATTAAGAGGTGTAGACATTTTCCCCAAACAACACAGAATAACAATGAACTACACATCGTTCCTATTATATTTCATATTTGATTTTCAAGTAACTCAGAGATCATTTAGCAAGTATGAGAGGATATATATATATATATAGGCTTTATTTAAGTATTACATAATTTTCATAACAGACAAGTTGATATTTAAAGGCTTCCTTGAGATTATTTCTCTGAGTACACCAAGGAATAATGGTGCTATATTGCATGTGTGTCCGTCTGTCCATCCATGTGTGTGTGTGTGTTTATGTGTGTGTATGTGTGTGTGTGTCCATGTATATGTGCATATGTGCATAAATGTGTGCCTTGATGACAATATGTCATCAAATTTTTTGGTGATAGGTTGTTTCAGAATCTTGTATATATTTAAAATATTGAAGGGTTACAAAGTATGGGATAACTTATTGCATCCTTCAATACAATTCAAGAATACCTTGTTTAATTGGATCTCATTTTTTGGCACTTCACAGATATGGAATGTTCTGAAATTAAAAGGATACGAAAGCCTTGTGTAGAACAAGTCTACGTGTGATGTTTTTCCAACAACTCATAAGATCACTGGCATACCTGTGGCACGTATAACTGAAAGCATACTTGTATATAATATTTACCACACACATTTTGTGTGTATGCAGGTATACATATTGACTCTTTAGACATAATGATATTGCCTACTTCCTAGACTACAGTATAGTATGAAAATAACTTTTATGTGTACTAGACAAACAAAAAATGTGGGTTTGTATATTTTTACAGTGTGAGTGCTGTAAATGCCTCACTTTTGATCATGACTGAGTCATCAAAACAACTGGAAATCTCATAGAATTTCCCTCAGATTTAAGGGCATCAGGCTGTAACCCCATGATGTCCAGTATCCAGTGTCTAGTACTTGAAAGAGCAGTTACATTGTCTCTCTTTATAGTTCTTCTTTCTATTTTTATGCTTCTTTTTTCTGTATGACTTCAATCTAACCTCTTTAAATACATTCCTTTATACCTTTATTTCCTCATATACTGAAAGCTAGCGTATCTTTTTCTAGAAATCACCAAGAAAATTTTTGTAACATAATACTTAAAATTCAACTGAAACATGTTTGTTAAATCGAACAGTTATTTAGAGCTAATCCTTTGTTATGTTAGTGTCCTTTGTTCTTTTTGTTTCTCTGATTAAACATTGTAACCAAAACAAAATCCGGGAGGCAAAGGCTTATTTCATTTTAAGGCTCAGAGTGCATCACACAGGAAAACTATGGGAGGAGCCCTAGGCAGGAGCCTGGCGTCAGCAGACCTGCAGTCTTTGCAGAGGTGTGCTGCTACTGACTTGCTCTCCATGGCTTATTTGGCTTCCTTTCTTTTTCAGTCCATGGGTGTGACCACCTAGAGTGGGCTGGGTCCTCTCAATCCCTAATCAAAAGAATTCCATGTCCACAGTTCAATGAGAGAGGCAATTCCTCAGCTGAGGCTCTATTCTCACTTCCTAGATTACTCTAGTTTGTTTCAATTTGCCAAAAAACTAACCAGCACAATTAAGCATTGAGTCATAGAAGCTCTCAGGATCCTAAGCCACATACATATGCGTTTTAGTTGGTACACAGGCGCAGAATTATATTTTTTTCCTGTTTCATTTCCATAACAGCAAACAGGGTCCCATTTTGACAGCATTTGGAGACTCTCACTGACAGGAGAAGCGTCTGCATGTTGCTAAGCCACTCAGCAACAATGTGAACCACAGTGCATGCTGAGATAAGAGTATTTGCTAAGAAATTAAAAAATCATTGAGTAATCTTGGTGAATAGCTTGCAGTAGCTCAGCTAATGGCAGTGAAAAACATTTGTCCTGTGACTCTGTGCTCTCCCTCTCTCCACTATAATTGCTCATTGCTCACAGCTCTATAGAGCCCAATCAGTCCAATGTCATCCACAGTGCCTGGCCAGGTGGTGTGTGCCCTCCTCCTGCACGCCCTTCCCTCTTCTCCTTTGTTCGTTTTTAGTGTTGACAAGAAATAAGAGTCTTCCTTGGATTTGCATCGAAGATTATTTCTCAAGTCATAGTTCTGACATAAACTTTATAAAAAATGATGCCCAGAGATTGTAGTCTTGTGGTCTGTCAGTTTATATGTCAGTGAATAAGACAGAGTCTTAAGGAGCAGCTGAACAGCCAATCAGCTGTTAGGCAGTGGAGCAGGTGAATGACTCCTGCTTCACTCTGGAAGTGAAACACTGGTCAGACTTTGAAAAATATACTTGCATCCAGTATTCAGGAAATCTGGGAATTCAGGTGAGTTCTGCAGGTTGTTTTTTTTTTTCTCTCTGATTCAAGTTAAAATAGTCATTTATCATATTTTTGCTCTCTCACACAAAGAAGGGCCTTGAAAAGCTGTGTTGTTATAAATACAATTTAGTCTGTCACATAAGAAGCTACCATTATCAGCAGTAACAGAAATGTTTATGTAGTGTGCTGCCTGAGTATTAAGTGATGATTTCATGTAAGTATTTCAGGCATAGGAAAAGATATTCAAAATACAAAGGCATGAAAAGGCATCCAATGACTGTTTCTTGTTAACTGTAAGCACACACACACACACACAAATATATATATATTATAGGCACACAGAGACACCGATACACACACACACACACACACACACACACACACACACACACACATATATATATATATATTATATATCACACACATAAAAACCCACTATTCCTGCATTGCTTAATTGAACAAAGGAATCAGGAAAGAACAGTTGAAGGTTATCTTCAACACATAAAAGATATTTAAGAGTTTTTAATAAAGTATTTCACTACAACATAAATAAATTTAAAAGCTTAAAATCCTTTCCCTTCTTTGCTCTTCCTCTTTCTTTTTCTCTCTCTCTCTCTCTCTCTCTCTCTCTCTCTCTCTCTCTCTCTCTCTCTCTCCTGCAATGGGATCAGTATATAGCCCTGCCTGACTGTCTTCCTGTCTTCACATTGATAATTCTCCTGTTTCAACTGATAATTCTCCTGCTTCAACTCTCCAAGTGCTGGGATTATAGCTGTGCACTAACGTGTCTATAAAAATATTTTTTAAAAAATAATTTATATGGGACAGTGAATAAAATAATGGAGTAACTAAAGCTAAAATTATTTGCAAAAATGTAATGGGAGCCTAGAATTTCATAAACTTCATACACACATACACACACACATATGTATATATATATATATATATATATATATATATATATATATATATGAAACACACAAACATAATATCTATGTATAGATAGATATATGAAAGAATTTAATTAGAATTATGCAAAAGAATGGAATTAATTATGTTATTTCTAGAAGTCCCAGTTTGCAAATGAAAACTTTCCCCAGTTGTTGATCAGAGGTACCCCATAGACCCTTAAAGCTGGCTAGACAGCTTATTGCCATTACTCTTACTTGCCCAACAGACCTTTATGGTAAAAGCCTATTGTTGAAGATACTGGACATGTTGATCAGAGAACGTGGAGCAGTCAAGCTGGCACTGACCAGGAAGTTTCCTTTTTGCTGTCTAGCTTTACTCTAACTAGAAGATCCTATGCAGATTGCTAGGAGGAAAAGTTATAGTTAATTTTCTTGAGCTGCAAACCTTGCTAACTACAGTTATGAATCGAGTGGCAAAATATACCCATGGATGCAATAGTGGCACGAACATCAGGAGGATACCAATCACTTTCTGGTTGGATCTAAAGCTTACCCTTTAGGAAGAAACTCACGCCTGAAACTGTAAGTTTGGCCAAGAACCCATGGCTGTAGAGTTCATAGGACTCGGGGTTGGACCTATTACAATTATAGCAAATAGACTTAGGGTCAGTCTGCCCTCTAAATTCACTCCTCTGTAGCCACAGATTGGTGCAGCTCTTAGACTTCATCAGAGGAGTATCTATGTAGAGTGGACAGTGGTCAATGTCAAAATCACAGCTGGTCAAAGTTCAGAGAATAGGTATCAATGACATGCTCAGCCACAAATGGGACATATCACTACCTCTCAATACTCAGAGATCATTGTGGAAGAGGAGCTGGAAAGCTTGTAAAAACCAGAGGTTGTCAGGTTTGGGGTGAAATGGGGTCTTCTGTAAATGACAAAATGACTACACACAAGTACTCACAGGATCTGTGATTGTAGATCTATACGAGATTAAGGCAGTCAGTATTCTAGCTTGGAAGGAGGAAAGTCACATAAACTCCCACCAGTATGGAGGAGTTAAAGGCACTTCATAGCTTTTGAGGGAGGAATAGTCAGTTTGCTTTAAGGCTATCAACCTACTATCAATTATGCTCCAGCAAATGTCTCCACATCCAGGATTATTTGGGTAGCACAAATTAAACTGGATGAGTTAAAAATGAGAAAAGATGGCATGAAATTGATGGAATAGGGGGTGGGAGTAGATTTTAGAGTAGTTAAGGGCAAAGTAGTGAATGAAGATGATCAAAATACATTGTATGAAATTCTTAAAGAATTATAAAGATATTATATATTTCAAAAATACAGATTAGAGAAAACTCTCTGAGAAACAACAGTGTTTTCTTTCCATTTAAGTCCACCACATGACAACAAAAGGAGGTATCACAGGAAAGCAACTCATGGGGGTGAAGAAGGTAAACAATAAAAAAAAAAATCTCAGATTTGATAATATCCTGGAGTGACAAAGAAACAATCAAAGAAAAACAGGTGGAATGGGCTTGGTCAAACATTATATATATATATATATATATATATACATATATATATATATATGAAGAATACTATCAAGAAAGTAAATAGATAACTTACCAACTGGGAAAAATACAGAAATCATATTACGTGTGTGTATAAATTAACAATAATAAATCTAAATCAAAACTGGACAAAGGATTGAAGCAGATCTCACTGCCAAGAAGCATTGGGAATGACCTGTGAAGCACTGGAAAGACCCCAACCTCACTCATTCTTATAAAAACACAAATGGAATTCATAGTGAATTAGCACTCTATTCCCACGCAGAGGCTAGCACCCAAAGGTGGAAACCTGGGCTGCTGACAAAGATGTGAACTGTCACTCTGTGTTGCTGGTAGCGATGTAGGGGAGTGCAGCTGTTGAGGGAAGCAGCTTGGCAGCTGCTCAAAATATTAAAAATAGAACTAATGTGTGATCCAGACATTCACTCCTAGGTAAATGTCTAGAAGAGTCGAAAGAAAAGACTCAAACAACAATCCCACTCTGACCTACAGGAGTATTACCAACAACAGCCCGTAGGAAAAGCAGCTCTACGTCTGTCAACAGATGAACAAACAACAGCCACAGAGTGCTCTGTACCCAGAGGTTAATCCTTCAGCCCTGTAGAAGGGTTGAAGTCTGTGTGTATGTGCATGTGTGTATGGGGTGCATGTGTGTATATGTATGGTGTATGTATGTGTGTAGGAAGGCATGTATATGCATGTATATGTGGAGCACATGTGTGTGTACATGTGATATATGCATGTGTGAGTATATGCTTGGGGTGAATGTGTGATATAAGCGTGTATGTGTGTGTGTGTGTGTGTGCACTGCATATTTGTGGGAGGAGGGTGTACTTGCTTATGCATATATCAAGTAGGCCAGAGGAGGACATAGGGCATCTTATCCTATTATTGAGGTTTGGTCTGTTACTATGCATTGTAATGTCAAATTCTGTATCCTAAGATCCAGTTGCCTCAAGACAAGTGAATTTTCACATAGACAGGGAAGTAGACAAAATAGCATAGAGGGTTGATATCTACCCAGCTCTAATGCTTTAAGGCTTATTATAAAGACAAAGGTTTTGTGTCTTTCATTTGAGAATTAAATGATGTAAGGTAGGTAGAAACCCCCCAAATAATACTTACCAGACTACTTTATTACTCCCAATTGTATTTCTTTGGAACACTGAGCCCAGAATCCTCTGGCTTGATGGTGGTTGTTGTTGTTCTTTTGTTTTAGTTTTGGTTTTTGTTCTCTCTCTCTCTCTCTCTCTCTCTCTCTCTCTCTCTCTCTCTCTCTCTCTCTCTTTCTCTTCCTTTCTTTCTTCCTTCCTTTCTTTCTTTCTTTTTGGCTAAGCTGTCTGACCAATGACTAACTATCAGTGGTTTTCCTGTCTCTACTTCCCAGGTGGCACTGGGGTTCTAGTCACATGTGCCCGTGCTAGGCTTGTTCACCTGAGTGCTAGGCATAGAAACTCAGCTACCTGTGCTAGTGTAACAAACACCCTTTCCCACTGAGCCATCTCTCTAGCATTAATGATTGATGCTCTAATACAAACTGCTTGTTTCAACCCTGAAAGAATTATCCAGATGAAAGAAGATAGACACAAAGAGGCAAATTAATAAATGACAAGAGATACTGGAGATGCGCCAATCTCAGAGTGAGTAGGATAGCAGCCCCAAGTGACAGAGTACAGCACTAATGCTGGGCTATACAGAATTTCTATTTAAGATGATGGAATGTATTCTGGAGACGTATAGTGGTAATAGTCACACAGCATTGTGAGATGCTCTTAATGCCACTGAGTCATGGTTCTCTAGAGAAGAACCAACACGTATTAAAAGAGGATGTATTAGATTGGCTTACATGCTGTAGTCTAAGTAGTCCAACAATAGCTGTATCCACACTGGAGAGACTAAGAACTCTGGAGCTGCCAGTCCAGGAGCCTGGACGACTTGGGTATCCCAATATGGCTCTGAAGGTCTGGAGGGTTGTTAAGAGTTGTGGGTCTTCAGTTTTGTTGAGGCCAAAAGAGCTGGCTTCCATGGCCAGTGAAAGACAGAAGCAGTGGGCTGGTGAGATGGTTCAGTGGTTAAGAGCACTGACTGCTCTTCTGAAGGTCCTGAGTTCAAATCCCAGCAACCACATGGTGGCTCACAATCACCCGTAATGAGATCTGAC
>JADRCD010222205.1:21567-39502 GCA_019843815.1 Montemys delectorum | reverse complement strand
TGAGATCCATTTTCATATTTAAGAAATTCAGGGAGAGAAATTGTTGAGCCTATATGATGCCTGCCACCAATAAATGGAATTAGGATTAAGAGTCCAGTGAGGTTCTCAAACACTAAGAGTATCATGGGTATTTATGCAGCATGCTGCAGCCAGAGCAAAGAAAAAGTTCTAGTGTTGCTTGTCAAGTGAATGGTTCATTTTTCTCACTTTCCTTAAAGATATTGTGTGGTTTCAAAACAATAATTCCATTACTTCTGAGCTGGCAGTTTTGCTGATGGTTTTTGTGTCTGGGAAATCTGGCACGTTCTTTTTCAGTTATCCCATTTGGCAATGAGCTTGTCTGCCTTCAATCTTCCCTGCAAGCTTCAAATAAGGAAACATTCTACTTGGCAACAACCAAGGGAGGAAGATGTTGGAGCTCCAGAATAGATGAGCTGCTGCAGTGTGTGCCTGTCTTAGTTGGGGTCTCTATTGCTGCTCTAAAACACCTGTGCCCAAAAAACAAGTTGAGGATAAAAGGGATTATTTGCCTTACACTTGTATATCGCTGCTCATCATTGAAGGAAGTCAGAACAGGAACTCGTGCAGAGATGGAACCTGCACACAGGAGCAGATGCAGAGGCCATGGGGGAGTGCTCTACTGACTTACTCATCATGACTTGCTCAGCCTGTTTTTTTATAGAACCTAGGACTACCAGCCGAGAAGTGGTACCATCCACAATGAGCTGGACCCTTTTCGTCCATCACTAATTAACTAAGAAAATGTCTCATAGTCTGTCTACAGTCCAATCTTATTGAGGTATTTTCTCAGTTGAAGTTCCCTCTTCTCAGATGACTTTGCTTGTGTCACAATGACCTAGAATAATCCAGCACAGTATTCTATAGTCAATAACATTATCATCCCACATGTTAACAGGATCACAAATATCCACTATATTACTTAGTGGAGTCATGAGGGCTGGTCAGATATTTATTAAGATATCTTAATTGTTTCTGTATTCTCATCACATATAGGATTTGGTAAGGTATTACTCAGTGGCATTGCAAAAGACATAATAGGTTTATTAACCTACAACATTTGTATAATGATCACAAATGAATTATATTTATAGATACTTCCACTAATGAAGAAATCTTTCCATTACTTTAATAATCGAGAATATTTTTGTATTAGTTTCAGAAATGTTTGTGACTTCCAAGTATTAACAGGATATTCCTTTGCATTCTACTAAACTTCTGGGAGAGATTTTTGGGGGTTCATGTAATGAAAACTGTCAAGGAATGTTGGCATACTGACATAAGTCTGCATTCAAGCTGAAGATTCTTGAACCTGCCATTTGACAAGAGCAGTGTTGTCAACCTTCTCAACCAGATAATTTCTTGTACTAATCCCAGCCTCCAGGCAGCACTCACATGGAAGTCTAGCAGAGTGCAAGACACACAAGAAGGATGGATGAGCACAACTATTGCACCAACAAAAATGTTCTTTAAGGATATCCTGGCTAGGCTGGAGAGATTGCACAATGGTTGCTCTTCCAGAGGTCCTGAAATCAATTCCTAGCAACCATATGGTGGCTCACAACCATCTGTAATGGGATCTGATACCCTCTTCTGGTGTGTCTAAAGACAGCTACACTGCACTTAAATAAATAAAATAAATAATATTTTTTAAGAAAAGATACCTTTTCCGTTTTTTAAAATATTAGAAAACCAAGAAATCCCAGAACAGATCACATTTAAATTCTATATTACTACTTAGATGGCTTCACTAAGTTCTTGTTTAAAATAACACATACTCCTGTGTTTATTATTCATGATGTGATAAGACTAATCTAAGAAAAACTACTGATCTTTTGGGCATTAGGTACAATATGAACTTCCAGGCATATCCCGATAGATTCTGTTTTCTTGTCACATATAGGATTTGGTAAGATATTACTTAGTGGCATTGCTGATGTTGATCAATCCTAGGAAACTCATAATCCTTCCTTGTAACACTACAGAAATTGCACAAATGAAGACAAAAGTATATATTCAAGGTGAGCAGCTCATTATAGGACTTTAAAAGTGATATTAATACCATGAGATTGCAGATCTTCCTCAGAGATTTGTACTGTGTCCTGAGGATCTCGGGAAGACTTTATAAGAAACATAGAAGAGTTATAGCACATGATATTTGTGCCCACAGAAAATCACACAACATAAGGTTAGAAAAGATAATGGATTTTGATGTCTTATATGTGGAAAGTGTTGTTTTCCCAGTGCATGCAGATGCTGTTCTTGTGAAACAGCAAAAACCTATTCATAAGTCTTTCCTTGATTTTTGGTAGTTTTTATTTTTACATGATTTCTTCACCAAAAGTTATATAATATCTGTGTGTTCTCACATAGAACACATCCACATCTTAAGTGATGTAAGGAAAAATAAATTTATCTTCTTCCTATCTTAGGTTCATAGCTGATGTTGCTGTAATTAAACATATAACAAGAGAAGAGCAGATGAATTTATCTAAATTTCCATGGTTTAAAAGCCCATTTTAAGAAAACAATGAAGCATGTCTACTTTTCTGGGTTAATGAGTTTTGCTTGATAGAGAATCAAAAGTCATGGAAAGATGTGATCAGATGATGAAGGGGTAGGATTCAAAGTTATTGCCAGGAGACCTTAGCAAACTGACTTGTGCTACGAATGCTTCTTCCCATTGGTATGAAGAAAGTAGCTCTGGAAATAGGGTCTTAAGGTCGGCTTCAGAAGAGATGCTAGTAGAGTGTGACTTCCTCAGACCTGGTGCATGTTGCACTATGGAAAGCAAGTTGAGGATGTCTTCTGCCACTTTGGTTTTGTAGAGATCGATGTGCTCTATTTGGAGGATACTGCTCTAAACCCATCAATAGGGTTCCTGTACTTGAAGGCCAGGGACTGGAATGTTTTCCCATTAAGTTTCCCATTAGCTTTAGCAACTTGGAGTGGAAATCCTGGCGTATCCAGATGGAATTTGACAAATATGCTGTTTCTATTCAAGCCAGGCAAGAAGGCAAGAAAATCACAAGGAATTTGATAAAGTAGTATAATTAAGGCACTACAGAAAAGCTGGGATCGATCCATTGGCTTTGTTACCAGGGATGGAAAGGGAGCAATGTATCTTTCAGCCCCAATACATCATTTTGTTGTTCCTAGAAAGAGTGTGTCAGGGGTTCATTTTCAGGTTCAATAGAGGACAGCCAGTACAGATCTTGATGATGAACACAGTCTCTTCAGGGTTGCTTTCATGCACTGAAGGACCACATGCCTCCTGATACATCTGCCTCCCATTTCACTCCCTCATCCCTATTTTAAGACCAACCTTTGAACTATGCTAAAAAGCATTAAGCCTTAAAGATACAAAGCACAAATTTGAGTTTCTTTCCCAAGTAGAAACTTTGGAATTGGTGATGCTAAAATTAATTGTAGTAGTAGTGCTTTGCAGCTAAGAGTAAGTAGGCCTGGACAACCACAATCTTGAGTTCTCACAGTCTAGGCTCAAGCCAGCTAGCTACATTGGAGGGCATGTGTTTCCGTGTTGGCTAACTTCATGTCAGTTTGACAAAGGCTAAAGTCATCTGAGGGTTGGAATCCCAATTGAGAAAATGTCTCCAAAAGATAAGGATGTAGGCAAGACTGTAGCTAGGACATTTTCTTAATTAGTGATTGATGTGGGAAGCCACAGCTCATTGTGAGTATGGCTACTCCTGAGTTGGTAGTCATAGGTTCTATGAGAGCACAGCAATATCCACCAACCAGATCTCCCACTCCTAGAGCTCCCAGGGACTAAACCACCAACCAAAGAGTACACATGGAGGGACTCATGGCTCCAGCCACACATGTGGCAGAGGATGGTCTTATCTGGCATCAATGGGAGGGGAGGCCCTTCATTCTGTGAAGTCTCAATGCCCCAGGGTAGGAGAATGCTAGGACAGTGAGGTGAGAGTGGGTGGGTGGGTAGAGAAGCACCCTCATAGAAGCAAGGGGTGACATAGGAAGTTTGTGGAGGGAAAACTGGGAAGGGGGATAACTTTTGAAATGTAAATAAATAAAACAACCAGTAACAAACAAATAAACAAAAAAGTTGGTTGTGCAAGACATAAGGAGCAAGCCAGTAAGCAGCACCCTTTTATGGTCTCTGCATCAGCTCCTAACTCCAGGAACCTTTCCTGTTTAATTTCTGGTCCTGACTTCAGTGATGGACTATGATGAGGAAGCATAAACTAAATAAGCCCTTGATCTCCAATTTGCTTTTGGTCAGGGTGTTTCAACACAGCAATAGTAACCCTATCTAAGAGTCTGGGGAGGACAGAGCCTTCAGGAGAATAATGCCAAGAAAGTCTCCTAGTCCAAGTAAGCATATAAAACTCAAGTCATCTCCCTGCTCCTGGCTCTCTTGCCTCACCTGGCACTAGAGAATTCTTCCTTTTCTATTGATGTACATTTTGAAAAGAGATGTAGCAGAAAGACATAAGAATGAAACAAGAATCAAATAACAGGATCTATTAATTTACAAAGGTAAGAGGCTTCAGATTACATAACCAAAAGAGAGATGGCAAAAGGAACAACTTAATAATTGGTTTTTAGCAAAAGAGGAAAACAATGTTGCAATGGTTTTCCCCTTCACAGAAGAACACCAAAGAAAATTGGCCACATTTGGCAACAAGATATATTTAGGTTAGTCAAACTTATTAGATACAGAGGTGTCTATTCTAAATATAAGGCATATATAATTTGGCTGCTTAAGATATGTCCTGGTTTTCAGGGTGTTTTGCTGCCTATTTTAGAAAAGTTTGAACAAGTATTGAATCTCATCTCTGAGTTTTTAAAAGGCCAACTGTTTTCACTTCTTAAAAAAAAAATCAGAAAAACTGATCAAATAGTTTGATTTGAGTTGCCATCCATATGCATATTACATACATCTTCCAGAAAATAATGGAGTTTTGTCCTGAAAAATGAAATTTTAGAAAAACAATCTTTTTAGGTAGGAAAAGTTTATGCTACAAATCTGAAGATTCAAAGAACAACAGACCTTTGTCAGTGATCTCTCTCTTTCTCTCTCAGACACACATACATACATTCTATCACACACAGTTTCTTTCTCTCTTAGACATGAACATGCATGCATTCTCTCACAGGTGAGCTTTCTGTCTCTGTGTGTCTCTGTCTGTCTGTATGTCTCTCTCTCTCTCTCTCTCTCTCTCTCTCTCTCTCTCTCTCTCTCTCTCTCTCACACACACACACACACACACACACACACACACACATACAGAGACAGACAGACATACAGACACAGGCATAGTGAATGGATATTAATCAGGACCCTTAATCAACTAATGACTGCTGGGAATGGGAAAGACAATCTTCCTGGAGAGATGCTCCTTATAGTTTATCTGACACCAAGCATTCCTCCACATACACACATAAGTAACCTAACCTATGGACATGGGTCATATTTAGAATCACATATATGTAACAATAATAATTAATAATTACAAGCTATTAGTTTGAGACAGCCCAGGGTTGGGAAACACAAGAAAAGATGAGAAGAGTAATAAATAATGTAAATATATAGAATTCTCAAAAGTAGATCAAATCATCTAAAAATTTAAAAAGAATAATATTAAAAAATAAAGATCTGTCCTATAATTGTTTTAAAAATCTGCATCTGTTACCAGAAAAAAATGACAAATTCATTACTGTACATGTGTTTTCACGTCTAACCTTACATAACAATTTATATAAGATCCTGTCTTTGAATATTCACACATAAAAATAAATCTGTCTTGAAATGTAAGATCCATGAAACACATCACCACTGCAAAAGAGCATATTCTGTACCAAGGAGCTCACACTGTCTCCAGATTCACGAGGAGGTTGTAGAGCAAACAAAGCCCCCACGTGAATCTGCTAATTGAATCCTCCCTAGGCTGAGGCGTTTCTGGCTTTGATCCCAGGTAGACAATCTCAGGGAACTGAGTCATCACTATAGAATTGGTCTTTTGGAGAAAAATTCATTTTTAATGTTAATTTATTAGAGTTGAGCTTTTTTACACAACTCTAGGAACAACACTGACCGAGCAGGCTCTATGGCGGTTTCTATGGTAGCAGTTCCTCATTTTGTGTGTTTTTCCCAGCCACGTTATTGTTTACACAGTATTAAGAACAAGTATTAATTCCTCAACCAAAGCAAAAAGAATTCAGGTTTCGCCGTGAATATTACATAGCTATACTGTAGTAACTACCAGATAGCATCGCTGTCTTAAAATACTTGGGATGCCTCTGTATCAACACATAGTCTCTTATGCACTTCAGGGGGTGGGATAATAGAAGCGAAGAAAATAGAAATGAACTGGAAACTGGGTTTGCACCAATGCTAAAAAGAAGAATTCCAATGAGGTGACTCCTTCTCACTAATAGTTTTGTATATGCCCTGCTTCACAAACAGCACCAGACAGCAAGGGGATGCTTGCCTGCAGTGTGATTATTCTGCCCATCAGTCTTAACAATGGGTCTTTTCTAATCTAAAGAGGGGGGACATTTTTCCTGTTCCTATCATAACCTCAAAGGGTTGACTGTTGGCTGCCCTGCATTCCTTTCTATTGCAAAATAAAACAAAACAAGAACACTGAATCACCGTGCGATTCTGGGGCATGAAAAAAGTATATAGCCACTCTATGTCCTTGTGATGGGATCTTCTCTCCTGCATTAAATGTTCCAGTGAAACTGGAAGGTAGAAAGCAGAGTTACATTGTGTGTGTACTTCCACTGCACCTTTGTGAAGCATCTTTCCCAGGTGACTTGTCAGTGAATTACTGTTCCAAGATAAACTGAGAGTCTTTGGGTATGGAAGACTAGTCTTTGGGTATGGGAAAAATGTTTCAGTGTTGTTCAGTAAGTGGAAAGTCCTAGGCTTTCTGGACCATTTCTTCCAGTAGTTATGATGCTTCTCACTGATCAGTTATCCTCAAGTATTGGAAGTTTCAGCTCTACAGTCACTTATAGGATACCTAGGGAGATTGATGTTATACTGAAATATCCCTATAGATGCCTAATACTTCCATATGAATCTTCACTTCTCCTCATTCTCTTCCTGCAACATAAGCATGTTCTCTGACCAGGCATTAGCATTCTGATATTTATACAAATGAATCTTTTAAACTAGATACAATGACATGTGTCTCTAATCAAAGCATGGTGAGGCAAGAGGGTTGGGAGTTTAAGGCCAGCCTGAGCACCATAGCTTGAGGGTATAAAAGAAGAAAAATAGAGGAAAATAAAGGTAAAAGAAAAGAGGGAAAAGAAAATGAGAGAGATGAACAGACAGGAGAGAAGAGAGGAAGGTAAGAAGAAAAAAAGGAAGGAAGGAGTGGAAGGGAATATGAAGAGAAGACAAATCAGCTTCCCTTCAGAGAAGACAAGAAAGGAAGCCATAAAGGAGTGCAGAACACTGAAGAGCTGATGCAGGTGAGAGCAATGAAGGGGACAGAGCATCTCCCTATAAAGAAGGGTACCTCCCCTGCTGCTGTCTATCACCAAGTCCTTGAAGTTGACTTAGACTGGATACATCTTGAGAAAGCATGGGGCTAGAGGAAATGCCAATATGTCTTTTACCCTTCCTTTTGCTTTATGTTGTAAATTTGAAATATGCTTCGATGAATGACCAAAATGAGAGTCAATGAAGTTTTCCTAAAGCATTTCTTTTTAGTTCTGTTCTGTTCTGTTCTGTTCTGTTCTGTTCTGTTCTGTTCTCTGTTCTATTTTGTTAAACAGGGGATAGCAAGGACTTTGAGAGAACTTAATCTGGTACAGATTCTGGGAGATTAGAAAACTCTGTTGATTCCTTATGATGGGGACTGTTCTGAGGATTCAGAGTACCAGTATCATCCTCTACACACTGACTTCTGAATTCTGACAACCTACAATGTCTCCAGTTATTGTTGGATGTTCTTGGAAAAGGCCCAGGTGTCCATGGAAGACTAGCTTGTACCCAAGTTAGAACCACTGATATAGTTTAAAACTTCCAAACCAAGAGTTCTTGTGTCACAGTGTTCCATGAGGAGGTAGCACATCTTGAGAACATGCTAAGTTTTTTCTTAAAGATCTACACTGAGCATGACCACATAAAGTTCTGCCAGAAGCCTTTGGTTCTACTGGTGTGGATGAATTTAAATGTAGATCTTGTTTCCAAGAACATCTCAGTGTTTGATGCAACTTTTTGTGCTTTTACACTCTCTGGCTTGGCTTTGAGTAACATAGAGCCTAGAACAGAGGGAATTTTGTTTTACTGCTATTTTATTCGGCTGTGTGTTCAAACTCACTGAACAGGAAGGACACTGTTTTGTAATCATGTCTCAAGATCGTGAAACAAAAATCTTTCTATGAGGCAAATTTCCTTCTTCCCAGAATTTAATAGATTTGAAGGAAACTTAGCTGAAGAGAAGAGAAAAAATGGAATGTTTGAGAAAGTCTCTAATCATAACTTCAAAGGGTTGAGCACACTGACTATCCCACATTCCTTTCTCTACCATAAACAGTCCCATGGAGTCACAGAAACCAATAGGGTGAGAAGAAGTTAGAATCTTCTTCCTAGAAAGCAGCTAAATAAAGCTGTGGGCTGCCAGTGCAACTTAGTGTACTGAGCACTAAGTGTAGTCGTCAATACTGGGGTGAAAAGCCCTACAACTCTGGAGTCCTATGTACTACTCAGGGATCCTTGCACTGTATGTATCTTAATGACACTACAAAACAGGTGGCAAAGGAAAAATGGCATTCAGATAAGGAAGAATCATTCATTGAAAAGGGTATTGGACTTTACAACCAGAGGCATTATCCGGACCCCTTGTTTTCTCCCATAGGTGCTTTATTTTAAATAGAGAGGTCAATAATTCTACTCCTGGATTCATCCCCTACTCCAGTGTTATTCAGGGCTGGGAAACGCTAACCTTTCACATTTTTCTGACATTTATTTCAGGGAAGAAAATGGTTGACACATTTTCCTTTCTCTGCATTCTATAATTGCACCTAGAAGAAGGCTAATAGTTCTGCTTTTACGTGTAATCCATTTCATTTTTTTTTCTTTTAAAAAGTCTTAGCCATTTTTTTATGTTTGTATTTATTATGATTCTTTTTTTTTAGATATTTTCTTTATTTACATGTAAATTTTCCCTTTCCCAGGTTCCCCTCCAAAAAACAAACAAACAAACAAACAAAAACAACAAGAACAAACTCCTTTTGCCTCCCCCCTCCCCATGCCTGCCACCCGACCCTCTCCCACTTATTGGCCCTGGCATTCCCCTACACTGGGGCACAGAACCTTCACAGGGCCGAGGTCCTTTCCTCCTACTGATGATCAAATTTGCAGTCCTCTACTATACACATGCTGCCAGAACATTCAATCCCACCCTGTATAGTCCTTGATTGGTGGTTGGGTCCCTGGGAGCTCTGAGGGTACTAGTTAGTAATTGTTGTTCGTCCTAAGGGGCTGCAAACCCTTCAGCTCCATAGAACCTTTCTCTGACTCCTTCATTGGGGACCGTGTACTCAGTTTATTATGATTCTTAAGAATGGGGGTTGTTCCTAAGCACTAAAATTTAGATTAATGTGCCCTTTCTTTTGACTAGTTAGTCAAGATGCTGGGTTCTACTTACTGCCTACCTTTTATCTGGCCTCAGTAGAAGAACACTCCAGCTCTATTTTTAATTCAATCAACAAGCTTCACCTTACATAATTTTCCAAAAGTCTACATCTAAAACTAGTTGAAAAAGTATTTATTGGAACAATGTGAAACGTGGAAAAGCACAGTGGTGTAATGTTAAAGGATTGTGGTGCTACCAAGCCTAACTGAAAGGCTGACTTTGGTTTGAA
Organism: Montemys delectorum; assembly: GCA_019843815.1. NCBI lineage: Eukaryota > Metazoa > Chordata > Mammalia > Rodentia > Muridae > Montemys > Montemys delectorum. Next base: position 29,614 of record JADRCD010222205.1, on the reverse strand, counting down.
GATAGAAGATAGAGCTCAGAGCTCCCAGGGACTAAACCACCAACCAAAGAGCGCACACGGTGGGACTCACGGCCCCAGCTGCATGTGGAGCAGAGGCTGGCCTAGTCGGTCATCAATGGGAGGAGAGGGCCTGGGTCCTGTGAGGGTTCTGTGCCTCAGTGTAGGGGAATGCCAGGGCCAAGAAGCCAGAGGGGCAGAGGTGAGGGAATAGGTTTTTTTTTTTTTTTCCCGGAGGGGAAACCAGGAAAGGGAATATCATTTGAAATGTAAATAAAGAAAATAGCTAATAAAATAATAAAATTTTAAAAAATAAAAATAAATAAAGAAAAGATACAAATCCAAGTATGCAGAACCAGGTTACAAAGGATGTATAACATCAGGGGTGATATGCATGTTTATATAGAGCAATATGTGTGTATATATTTTATATAATATGTATTATGTATGTATATATATTAAATAATATACATATAATATATGTATATAATAATATATTATATTAATATATAATATTATAACAATTATATATAATATAATAATAACAATTATATAATATGATATACTGTTATAGTGATATGTGTGTGTACATATATACATATATATGTACATATATATGTGTGTATATATACATATATATGTATATATGTATCACGGTAACAATGTTATTTGAGTTCATAAGAAATAGTAGTATTTAATTAGAAATGGACCAGAAACCCTTTATTATAGGACAATATGCATAAATGGCAAAGATATATACACACAAGTTAGAATGATGTATGTGATTAAGTTCACCAGGAAGCTAAGCATGGATAAGTGTGAAAATGCTGACAGGGTATTCCTAAAAATCCATGTTCTTTGTTTTATTACTAACTAAATATATAATCTTACTGTGTAAAATGATATCTGAGCTTCAAGGTCTTCTAGGTAAAATGAGAAAAATACTCATGTATGAAAATACCCCGAAATATTAAATTCATATTTTAAAAGGGTTCTACTTCACTGGGTTGTAAGAATTAAATGAGATAAACCATTTGAGGTTTTTAAGGACACAGAATTGCTTGCCTCATCTGTCCTAGAGACTCCTGAGTCAAACAATTTGATAGAAATTATCTCAATGAGTCAAATCAAAACTGGGCCTTTATTGAATTACTTCACCAAAGTCTAGGTTGGCTTTGTGAGTTTATTATTGAGTTATATGCAAGGAAAAGTTTAAGACCTACAACTCCTTCAACTTGAAATGCTTCTAAAAACTATTTTATGTAATATCCATACATGTATATAAGGTTTAGATCCACTTCACTCCATTCCAGTTATTTCTCTATATCACCCAGTTTTTCATTCCAATTTCATGTGTGCTATCTACCTATCTGTCTGCCTGTCTGTCTATCTATCATCTATCTTGTATTTACCTATCATCTATTATTTATCTATATCTATCTAGTCTATTTATCTATCATCTATTTTTATCTGCCTATTATTTATCTATCACTTCTCTATAATCTATCTATTTCTTTACATTTGATGCATACTGACTCATTTAGTGCTGATGATATGTACATGAGAATAGAATTATCCACCAAAGCTTTGTTACCCTCTCAGGGCCTGCCTCCCTGAAGAAAGGTGATTCTCTCTTCCTAGTAGGTATCAACTGCTAATAGCTCCTCATCTAGGGTTTGGGCTTCATTATCTCCACACCCTGCCCATGTTGGGAATTTCATTGGCTTTATATTGTGCAAATTTTTTGCATGCAGTCCCAGCCATTGTGTATTCATGTCTCCAACTATGCTGTCCTGTTAGTCAAACACTGCTTCACTACAGGGATCCACTGCCTCCTGTTCTCTCAACCTTTCTGCCCTCTCTTCTGAACCAATCCCTGAGCTTTGAGAGAAAGGGGTGTAACAAAGATGTTCTACTTAGAACTGAACATTATACAGTATTTTGGCATATCGATCAGTTCTTGTTCTCTGTTAATCTACTGCAGAAGAGGATCCTCTTGTGAAAGTTGACCTGACCGGTGACTAATTTATTGGCATTAAGATAAGATTTTAGCAGAATTCATTACTGTGTACCTTTAGCAAAATGCTAGTACTAGTATTTCCCCTGGGATTTATGACATAGCCAACCATGGGTTTTTAGCCCAATTAAAAGTACAAGGCATTGAGTCTATTTTATGGACCAGGCTTTATAGAATTCAGGCCACTATCGCACCAGCGGAACAACTTGTCAGGCTAGCTATGACTTGACTACATGGTTTATAGGTGGGAAAGACTAATGATGTCTTTTTTTTACTCTGACAGCTTTCATAGAACCTTCCAATATTATGAAAGCTAGTGAGTAATGATGAAGTTTCTAGGATAGTTTGAGTTTGCTTTTCTCATGTTCTATGATTTTTAGTGTGTGGTGTCTTCTCTTGATGCTGTGAATGAGTATAACAATGTTCTTTCAAAGAGGAATAGGTAGGAAGCTCTTGAAAAATCGACATACTAGTATCTTACAAAACAAAGGTAATATTATTGTTACAAATTCCCTTGTATTTACTCTGTATTTGTACTTTTGTACTGAGTGCTGAACTACTAATTTATATCCTTCGCTCAAAGGCTATCATGGTCTATCTTATGTCTGATTTCCTATAGGTGCCCTCTGATTTGCTAAATATTTTATTTCAAAATCTGTGCTTTAAGCTCAATGTTAAAAATGTGTTCTAAGTTTATGTCATGGGTAAACTTTTTAAAGAATCTAAACATATTGCAAACAGTGAATTCTATTGGATTAATTATTATAATCTCATATTGGTTTTCTGATCTTTAGTAACAAACTATATAATATTCTTATTTATATGTAATATTTATTCTAATTTAATTTTTATTTTTATTGTGAGTGTTATTTGGTCTATGTGTGGGTACTCTCATGTGACCACATATGTGGAAATGTCAGAGAAAAATTACATGGAGATAGTTATCACCGTCTACCTTTACCTAAATTCTAGTGCTAAACCCAGATTACCAGGGTTGACCAGCAAGTTATTTACCCACTGAGCCATGCCCCTAGCCCTTAATTATTTTTTTGGTTGTTTTTTGTTTTCTTATTTATTTTTTATTAGATATTTTCTTTATTTACATGTCATATGATAATCTCCTTTCCAAATTCCCCCTACAAAAAAAAAAAAAAGAAAGAAAAAACTAAAATAAAAAAAATATAAAACAAAACAAAAAAATCCTGTTCCCTCACCCCTCCCCCTGCTCACCAACCCACACCCTCCCATGTCCTGGCCTTGGCATTCCCCTATACTGGGGCATAGAACCTTCACAGGACCAAGGGCCTCTCCTCCCATTGATGACCGACTTGGCCATCCTCTGCTATACATATGCTGCTGGAGCCATTAGTCCCACCATGTATACTCTTTGGTTAGTGGTTTAGTCCCTGGGAGCTCTGAAGGTGCTAGTTACTTCATATTATTGTTCGTCCTAAGGGGCTACAAACCTTTCAGCTGCTTGGGTCCTTTCCCAAGCTCCTTCATTGGGGACCCTGAACTTAGTCCAATGGATGGCTGTGAGCCTCTACTTCTATTTTAGTAGGGTTCTGTCAGAGCCTCTCAGGAGAGAGCTATGTCAGGCTCCTGTCATCCAGCACTTGTTGGCATCCACAATAGTGTCTGGATTTGATGATTGAATATGGGAAGGATTCCCAGGTGGAACAGTCTCTGGATTGTCCTTCCTTCAGTCTCTATTCCATAGTTTCTCTCTATAACTCCTTCCATGTGCATTTTGTTTCCCCTTTTAAGAAGGAACAAAGTATCGACACTTTGGTCTTCCTTCTTCTTGAGTTTCTTGTGGTATGTGGATTGTACTTTGTGTATTATGGTCTTCTGGGCTAATATCCACTTATCAGAGAGTGCATATCATGTGTGTTCTTTTGTGATTGGGTTACTTCACTCAGGGTGATATTCTCCAGATCCATCCATTTCCCTAAGAATTTCATAAATTCATTGTTTTCAATAGCTGAGTAGTACTCCATTGTGTAGATGAACCACATTTTCTGTATCCATTCCTCTGTTGAGGGACATCTGGGTTCTTTCCAGTTTCTGGCTATTATAAATAAGGCTGCTATGAAAATAGTAGAGCATGTGTCCTTTATTACATGTTGGAGCATCTTCTGGGTATATGCCCAGGAGTGGTATAGCTGGGTCCTCAGGTAGTACTATGTCCAATTTCCTGAGGAACCGCCAAACTGATTTCCAGAGTGGTTGTACCAGCTTGCAATCCCACCAGCAGTGAAGGAGTGTTCCTCTTTCTCCACAACTCACCAGCATCTGCTATCACCTGAGTTTTTGATCTTACCCATTCTGACTGGTATGAGGTGGAATCTCAGGGTTGTTTTGATTTGAATTTCCCTGATGACTAAGGATGTTGAACATTTCTTTAGTACGTCTCAGCCATTCTGTATTTATCAGCTTTGAATTCTTTGTTTAGCTCTGTACCCCATTTTTTAATAGGGTAATTTGATTCTCTGGAGTCTAACCTCTTGAATTCTTTGTATATATTGGATATTAGCCCTCTATCAGTAGCCAACATCAAACTAAATGGAGAAAAATTGGAAGCAATCCCACTAAAATCAGGTACTATACAAGGCTACCTACTCTCTCCCTACCTATTTAACATTGTACTTGAAGTCCTAGCCAGAGCAATTAGACAACAAAAGGAGATCAGAGGGATATGAATCAGAAAGGAAGAAATCAAATTATCACTATTTGCTGATGATATGTTAGTAGTATACTTAAGTGACCCCCAAAATTCCACCAGAGATCTCCTAAACCTGATAAACAACTTCAGAAAAGTAGTTGGATATAAAATTAAGTCAAGCAGATCAGTGGCCTTCCTCTACACAAAGGATAAACAGGCAGAGAAAGAAATTAGGGAAACAACACCCTTCACAGTAGTCACAAATAATATAAAATACCTCGATGTGACTCTAACTAAGCAAGTAAAAGATCTGTTTGACAAGAACTTCATGTCTCTGAAGAAGGAAATTGAGGAAAATCTCAGAAGATGAAAAGATCTCCCATGTTCGTGGATTGGCAGGATTAATATAATAAAAATAGCTATCTTGCCGAAAGCAATCTACAGATTCAATGCAATCCCCATCAAAATTCCAATTCAATTCTTTACAGACTTAGGAAGAGCAATTTGCAAATTCATCTGGAATTACAAAAAACCCAGGATAGCCAAAGCTATTCTCAACAATAAAAGAACTTCTGATGGAATCACCATCCCAGACTTTAAGCTGTACTATAGAGCAATAGTGATAAAAACTGCATGGTATTGGTACAGTGACAGGCAGGTAGATCAATGGAATAGAATTGAAGACCCAGAAATGAGCCCACACACCTATGATCACTTGATCTTTGACAAAGGAGTTAAAACTATCCAGTGGAAAAAAGAGAACATTTTCAACAAATGGTGCTGGCTCAACTGGTGGTTAGCATGTAGAAGAATGCAAATTGATCCATTCCTATCTCCTTGTGCAAAGCTCAAGTCCAAGTGGATCAAGGACCTACACATCAAACCAGATACAGTGAAACTAATAGAAAAGAAAGTAGGGAAGAGCCTCGAGCACATAGGCACAGGGGAAAATTTCCCAAACAGAGCACCCATAGTTTATGCTCTAAGATCAAGATTTGACAAATGAGACCTCATAAAATTGCAAAGCTTCTGTAAGGCAAAAGACACTATCAATAGGAAAAAATGGCAACTAACAAATTGGGAAAAGATTTTTTCCAGCCCTTAATTATTTTTAATTGATAAAATAAACTTGAATGTGTTTTTTATGTGTGGTGTAATATGGCATGTGACATATGACATTTGACATATACCAAAGTGATGGAATGAATAATTTATGGTTAATATCACAGAAATGATCGTACATTTAGGAGTAGAAATTATCTGGCCTCCTAGGGATGGGCCTATAGCTCAGTGGTGAAATGTTTGTCTAGTAAGTGAGTCACTTTGACTTCCATCTCCAACATCTCAAATAAATAAATAAATAAATAAATTCCTACAGTGAATAATTTTCAAGTATGTTATATAGTGTTACTATTGCCCCAATGCTGTACAATGGCTCTCCAGAAAGTTTTTCTTCCAAATTGAAAAGTTAATCTTTGACCAATGTCTTCCCAATACCCTCTCTACTAAACCACCGATCATCACCATGCTACTTGATATATCTGTGAGTTTTAGTTACTTATTTCATGTTTAAAAAATAAAAAACATGTAATGTGTTCCTGAACCTGGCTGATTTCATTTACCATTATGTCTTGTATGTTGGTGTATGTGGGTACAAGTGCACATGTATTTATGTGCTGTTCTTACAGGCTAGAGAATAATCCCAGTTGGTGTTCCTTAGACGCTATTCATACGGTTTTTTGAGACATGATTTCTCATAGACCTGAAGCTCTCCAATTAGGCTAGACTGTTTGGCAAGTGAGCCCCAGAGATCTGTTGTCTCTAACTCTTCAGTGTCTGGCATTTTATGTGAATGCTAAGTACTAAATTCAGAATTGTACTCCTGGAGCAAACACTTTACTGGATTTGCTGCCTAGTCTGCATATTTTCCGTTTCTGCACTGATGGTTTATTGATGGACACTCAGAATGACACCATATCTTGACTCTTGTGAATACTACTGCAGTTATCATTAGAATAAAATTACTCCTTTGATGTATGGAATTCTAAACGTTTGGTTGTAAATTCAGAATTACAATAGCTGGATGTGATGGTTCTGTGTTCTTTTATGACAAATTTTCATTCTATTTCCCATGCCAGCCAAATGTCCTTGCATATATTTTTTTCTTGCTTATACTTTTACTAACAGGGAGTGAGAGTTGACTTGTCTTCACTTTCTTATCAATATGTCGTCTCTCTTGATAATAGCTATTCTAACTGAAATGAGGTCCTATGTCACTGTGGTTTCAATTTACATTTCCTCATGAAGAGTTTGCCATCTTTTGAGAAATGTCTGTTTGTTTGGATACCTTTTCAATTTTAAATTTCGTTATTTGTTTTCTTGACATTGAAGTGTTGTAGCTATACATTTTTTGATCAAAGAGAACAATGAATATAGACTTTGTAATTTTGAATGCTGCGGTTTACGTCTCAGTTTAAGATACTTCTGAGAAATGTTGAAAAAAATTTCAGTCAGAATTTACTAAATGAGGACATTTTGCTGATCCTTCATGAGTAGCGTGATTAACAATCAACTTGGGAGATTTTTACACTGCTTTCCACTCTAATTTCTTCATCTGAAAGAATCATTAATATAAAAAGTCTTATTATGGCTCATCCTCTGCTAATAATTATACCTCATAACTTGCTCATCTGAGTTCTACAAATCATTTTCATAACATACAATGTTGCTGAGAAGTGAGCTCATGACAGCATTTTTAACTTTTTGAGCTTAAAGCATGGATTTTGAAATAAAATTTTGATCTAATAAGAGGAAATATGAAACTGAAATAGATTTGTTTCTGAACAGAAATTAATATCCTAACTATCAAGTCAGTAATTTTTAGAAAAAAAAAAAAACCTCAAATGTACACCCATCAAAACCATTTAGATGTCTTCACATTAAAGTATTGAGTAAATATGCCTTCCTAAAAGAAATCACCCATAGTTTATCTTATGAATCTTCTCATATCCAATCAGTTTTACAGCCAAATTGTCATTCGTGGTATATCTCCATCCCTATGTCATTCTTAAAGGCTTCAAGTAACAGAGTCTCATCCTCCCATCTCAAAGCCATATCTCTTCTCTAGTTCTCCTAACACCCATAAAACAGCACATGTCTCTTCAGACTTGTAACCTCTCTGTGAAGAGTGAGCAACGGTCATTCTGGCTTGTGCTCAGCCCATGGGCTTTCTTAAATTTGGAACTCATTGCTAAAACCAGGATGGTAGCATATACAAGTAAGTGGTAATAAGGAAAAATGTAGCACAGGGTCCCTGACAGCATCTATCTATCTATCTATCTATCTATCTATCTATCTATCTATCTATC